>PPKG02000027.1:32500-175433 GCA_003706045.2 Peterozyma toletana | reverse complement strand
TCGTGTGACTCCGAAATTGAGATGTTGTACTTTTCATTCAACACCTTCTCTAATGACCAATATCTTAGCTTTTTTATTCTCATCAATTTCTTATAATCAGAGTGAAAAAACTCTTTTGAATACTTGCAACTCTTGAGAAATTTTTTTCTTCTTTTGAACTGATCCTCATCTTCGAATTCCGTCAATAGTTCCAAAAACTGCAGTAGATGATCATCATCCCTGTCGTAATCAGCTCCATCTTTGGCATCAAACAAATAATCCGCTGTTATAAGTTCGAAAATTAAGCAGGCCAACGACCAAATATCAGTAGAGCAACCCCACTTACCACCAAGAATGACTTCAGGAGACCGGTATTGCCGTGTTTGGATATCATTTGTAAAGTGTTTGTCTGTCCATGCTGCATTTCCCAAATCCGCAATTTTTATAGAAATTATACCATCGTATGAATCCGAAAAGAGTGAACCTTTACTTTTCTCTTGCTCCTCTCTCAACTTCAAAGAATTCAACTCTTCCGTAAGTTTTGAGATATTTGGAGAGGTTTTATCATCAGCTGGCATCAACTTTGGGGTTGCGAAATTTGAAGATTCAGCACTTTCATTCTCCTCCGATATGGTTGTTGATGCATCAGAAACCTCAATTCTCAACCCACTCCCATTACTGTTGAAATACTTCAGCAGATCTGTTGGTGATTGGTTCAAAAGTGAGTCATTTGAATTCCGCTTGTTGAAAAAATCAGATTTGAACATAGTCCCAGAACTGGCTAAAGAACTTCCTGAATTATAGATAATTGAACCACCACTCGAAGCACTTTTTTTCCTTGAAAGCGATCTACAGAAATTTTCCAAGTGCTCACCATTCATCAACGGAGACTCCAATGGTTTTGAATAACAAACTGGAGTAATTTGATTTTTGAAAAATGATTTTCTTGATCTGTGCAATTTGAATGGCAGCTCTGTATTTATAGATAACGAGACTTTGCTATTGGACGTATTAATTTTTTTGGAACCCTTCAAATTCAAACTTCTGACTGATCTCTTTTTTCTTGAGATCTTTTCATCATTTTCAAGTTTCTTCAACAACTTTTCAACGTCATTTATCTCGATTAAAACATTTTCAGGTTTCAAGTCGGTGTGGATCAATCCACAACACACGTGCATATAATCTAACGCCAACAATAGCTGTTTTGTAATCTGTTTCACCATTGGAATTGGTAATCCCCCGTACATCTCTTTGAATACGTCCAAGTTTATGGATGAAGAGGAAGAGAAAGAAGATGTAGATGAAGATTCAGTGGTGATTGCATTTGACGATGCATCAGATACTACTGAATAATTCCTTTTAGTTTCCCTTTGAAATGTATGAATCTTCTTGACGAATTCGTTCAAGTTCTCTCCCAAAACCTCAAAAACCATACAAATGTGTTCTCCATTCGGCCCACTGAACTTGAAATGGTTTAATAACTTGACAACGTGTAATTTTCCTGGATGAGTGTCATCACCTCTGTTGACGGTCTCCAAAAGCTTTATTTCATCGTTCGCCAGCTCGCTGTAATGGGCTGCAGACCTCACAATCTTTATTGCAACATGAACTTGATCGATGTCATCGAACGCCAACCAAACAGTCGAGAAATGCCCCCAACCCAACTTGCGTACAATAGTGTACCTGTCGTCTGGACCATACTTCTCGCCCACAAAAGTGGGATGGTATCCACCTGGACAATAGTCACACTCCTCTTCTTCCAAGTGCTTGCCCTTGGCTGCGACTTTATCATCGCCTATAGTAGAAGCGTCAGAAGAAGCAGATGAGGAGGAGGAGGAGGAGGAGGACACCAACGATGAAGCTGAGGAAACCACCGTGAACTCTTCGGATTTGCCATCCTCAGGCTGCTTGGCCTGTGTATATGTAGGTATGCTGGATAACGACCGGTTCTTGAGGTGCTTGAATGGCGATTTGATGAAACTTTTCCTCGTCGGGTTGTCATCATTTGACTGGATGCTTTTCGGTAGAGGGGGTTGTTGTGGCAACGACCTGGTGAACAACCCAGAGAGCCCACTTTTTTTTTTGCCCATGCCGGTGCTGGTGCTCTCGCCAGCACCACTGAGAGCCATCTGCTCCTGCGAACTTCTATTCAGAATCATCATCAATGTGCCATGCAAAAACTGGCGAATGATTTTCAAGTGCTGACAAAAATATCAACTACGTGACACTAACAGCTGCTGCAGAACTAAAGTGAAAAATACCAACTACTAGCTCCAAGCCTTGAAACCGTAGATCTATCCCAAATCCCAATCAACAACATTCCTGTGTATCGTGGAATCAAACCGTTCAAGAACTTCATGGGTGGGCCATTCGTTAGCTGTTGGAGAAAAGCAGCAACACCACAGATTACGTAATTATTTCTTTGGGGGATCGCTCGACTCGATTCGGGGCTGCCAACTTGGAACATTTGGTCGTGTGTGAAGTGCAAAAAAACGAACAAAGGATGTGGTGGCAAACAACAAGGAGCATTATGGTATGGATTGATATTCATCAGTCAAGTTCAATCCATTGGAAAGCAATCAGGAGGCTATCATCATATATCGAAAATGTCATTGGAGTCGTTGACAAGAGAGTTGACGGAGCTTTTCAACAAGAAAAAGTATGGGGAGTGTCAGAGCATATTACCCCAGATCAAAATCCAGTTGATCAAGAACAAGCTCTTGATCCCTAGCGAAAACAACAGGAGCTCAGCAACGGACTTGGTCATAACCCGGTCTATCTTGGAAATTGGTGCGTTGTCGTGTATCAACTTGTTGGATTACAGCAGTTTCGAGAAGTACATATCGCAATTGAGGCCGTTCTACTCGTTGAGGTCGTTGGAGGTGAGTAAGAACAAGAACAAGTTGATGTCGCTCTACCTCTTGAGCTTGTTGACGCAGGGGAATTTCGCAAAGTTCCACATCGAGTTGGAGTTGTTCAAGAACGAGTCGAAGACGATCGACGATCTCGAGAAGGACTCGTACCTCAGCATACCTATCAACTTGGAGAAGTGGATGATTGAAGGAGACTACTCCAAGATCTACGACTTGATCTCAAACAACTCCAAGTTCCCGTGCGAGGAGTTCAACTTGTTCAAGGACGACTTGTTGAACACAATAAGATTCGAAATCAGCTTGAACTTCAACAAGAGCTACAACAAATTGCCTTTGAAAAATTTGAAGTTTTTGTTGTTCTTGAACGATTTCAAAAACGACCAAGTTTTACAGTTTATCGGCCAGCACAGCAATTGGAAGTTGGTCGGTGATGTTGTTTATTTCCAAGACGAGGATGAGGAGGTGCTTGACAAGAACGATGAGAAGCTGATCATCAAGAATTCGTTGTACTATGCCGAACAAATTGAGACGATTGTTTGAACCTTTGTATAGATAGATAGAGAGAGATAGTCGTTACGTACAAAAAATACCAAAAAAAAATATAAAAAAAAACATTGGAAAATTGAATCATTATTTGTTGTCGTACACTTTGATCCAGTCTACAATTTTAATTGTTAGTCTCCGTAGAGGTTTACTTCGATGAAATAGGTTAGAAATGCATATAAAAACGTCCCATTTGGTTAAGATAGTGTCTCTATTTCTAGCGATCAAATCAATTCAATTGGTGGTCATCTATCTAATTCCACTACAATTCGATACATCATCATCCAATTTTTTGGAAAGTCAAGGTTACAACAATAGCTTCCTTAACAAGTTGATATCATGGGATAACGTTTACTTTATGAAACTTTTCAATCTTACGGGAAAGGATGATCCGATATTCGAACATGAATTTGTGTTTGGACCAGTGTGGAGTCGATTGATCAGCTCGACCTACAATGAAGATAATTACTATAAAGGCTTCATGATTGGGTTGGTGTTGTGTAACCTATTCCATCTAGCATCGCTGATTGTTCTATACGAGTTGACGTATCTCGTTTTTCAAAATAATTATGCAATGGCGTTGAACTCTTCGTTGTTCTGTTTGATCTCACCGCTGGGAATCTTCCTCACTTGTTCCTACAGTGAATCTATGAGCTCGATGTTGATCTTCGGCTCCTTATATTTACGTGAGTTATCGTTTGATACAAAAAGTTCAAAGTGCTACTTCCTATCTGGTACTCTCGTTGCTGTCTCGTTTTTGATCAGAAGTAATTCGATATTGATAGGTATAATATATCTCTACGACGTGTTCATTTACTGGAATTCTCACCATATTCTCAAGATGCTACTCTCTTTGGTGACAGGCTCGCAGTTGGCTTTGTCGATGCTTGTTTCAATTGTGATACCGTATCAAGAATTCTGTCCGGAAAGGTCGATGTGGTGTGACTATAAGATTCCATCGTTGATAGCATTTGCTCAGTATCACTATTGGAACAACGGCTTTATGAAATACTGGACAATGAACAACATCCCAAACTTCATCTTCCCTTTGCCAACGTTGATCAACTTGGTCAAATCATCCTTGAAATTCTTCAACGTGAAAAGTTTCACATCAAAAAGAACCCTACTACCGCTCTCAATGATAACATTTGTCTACGTTTTCTTGAACCTCTTCTTTTGGCATGTCCAGATAATGACCAGAATATCAACTTTCTTACCAATTGGATACTGGTATTTGAGCTCGTTAAAAAATAGTGAGACTAAAAGGAAGCTTACGAGGCCAGAGAGAGTCGGCAGTCAAGGAATCAAAACTCGCAAAAGAGTCTCCTATGTTGATTGCTTCACATACTACGCTATAGTTTGGATAGTTGTACAAACTGGATTATTTGGATCTTTTTTGCCGCCCGCTTAAATGTATAGATCTTGTTCAACTTTCATAGTTTTACAATATCTGAGTAACAGTTCTTCTGGCTTCTTAATACCCCCAATTGAGAAGGTTTTCTAATCTTCTCGAAATTTCGAATCTCACTTTTTTTGTTTTTTTTTCCTGAATTCGTGTGGATGAGCTGGCAGTTCTGATTCACTGAACAAAGGGAAATATGATCAAATACAACAGCATAAAACACATTAGAAGACAAATATATCGTCATTAAACAACCCTAACTCTGTCCAGTTCATCGGCTAACTTTGAAATAAGAAAAGATAAGAAGAAATGAAGTTCTCATCATCATCAATTGCTGTTCCAATTGCTCTTGCAGCAACAAGCTTTGCAAATGAAATCACCCATCCTGAATTGATCAGGTTTTCGAAAGATGTATTAGCATCGGACTCGTTCTTTGAGGACTTTCAGGAATCTAACGGTATCTGGAAAGTGTCACACGCCAAGAAGGATGATGAGTTTACGTACAACGGTAAGTGGGAGTTTGAAGAGTCGTATAGAAATCCTGGCTTCAAAGGTGACAAGGGTTTGGTTTTGAAAACTCAGTCTGCTCACCATGCGATAAGTGCCAAGTTACCACAGATTTTTGACAACACCGATAATACATTAGTCTTGCAGTACGAGGTCAAATTGCAACAAGGCTTGAACTGTGGTGGTGCTTATGTCAAATTGTTGAGTGCCGAAGGCTATCCTAAGAGTGAAGGTGGCGATGAGTTCAACAATTCAACCCCATACCAGGTTATGTTTGGTCCAGATAAATGTGGTATGACAAACAAAGTTCATTTCATCATCAGAAGAAAGAACCCAGTCACAGGTGAATATGAGGAAAAACACTTAAGAACACCTCCAATGGCCAGAACCATAAAGACAAGTTCTTTGTATACATTGATCATTAAGCCAAACAACGACTTTGAAATTAGAATCAACGGTGAAGTAGCCAAAGCTGGTAATCTATTGGATGACAAATTGTTCACACCATCTTTCAATCCTCCTTTAAAGGTAGAGGACTCGAATGCTGTCAAACCAGAAGACTGGGATGAAAATGAACTTATTCCAGACCCTGAGATCACTGAAAAGCCAGAAGATTGGAATGAAGATGAACCAAAGAAGATCGTAGATCCAACAGCTTCAAAACCTGAAGATTGGAACGAGGATGAATCATATTATATCCCAGATCCAGAATCTGAAAAACCTGAAGATTGGGATGATGAAGAAGACGGAGAATGGGTTCCTGTTGATATTCTGAATCCTGAATGTTTGGAACATGGATGTGGACCATGGTCGCCACCATTAATTGAAAATCCAAACTATAAAGGTAAATGGGTTCAGCCATTAATTGAAAACCCAAACTATAAAGGTGTCTGGAAACCAGAATTGATCGATAATCCAAACTATTACGAAGATATCAATGCTTCTAACTTGGAAGCAATTGCAGGGTTAGGATTTGAATTATGGACTTTACAAGAAGATGTATTGTTTGACAACATTTACTTGGGTCACCATATTGAGGAAGCAGAACTTATTGGTAATTCAACCTTTATTCCAAAGTTGGACATTGAAGAAGATGAAGCAGCTCTGAATGCTCCTAAACCAGATTTTGAGGCAGAAGAACCACCAAAGTTTGAAATCAAGGATGCTACCAACTTGGTCACAGAATACATTGATCTCGCATATAGTAAGATTGTCGATTTCATCAACGAAGCTCTTGAGTACTATTCTGATTTCAAATCAGAGCCAATTGAAACCCTTTCAACAAGACCATTTGAAGGTGTCTATTATGCTGGTATTTCTGCATATGTCCTTATCATGTTGACTGGTATTTGGGGTGCAGTTGCATTTCTTCTTACTGGTGGTGGTGCTAGCTCTGTTAGCACAACTGTTATTGATGAAAAAACAAGTGATGAAGCTCCAGTAGTTCAAGAGGAAAAAGAAGAAGAAGAAGAAGAAGAAGAAGAAGAAGAAGAAGAAGAAGAAGTTGAAACCATCAAAGGTGATGTGAAAGCATCTGGCGTTTCCAAGAATTTATAATAATTTTAAAAAGTTGCTTCTATTTCGTCGTATAGTAATATTTATGATAATATGCATAAAATCAAATCGAATGAATATCAAAAATAAAACAAGCATGCAGCAAACTCAAATCTACTTCATTCAAGCATTTTTCTTTTCAACAGGTGTCAATCTATATTCCCTCAACTTTCTCAAAACCCTACTACCAGAATAAATCGAAATTGGAGAAATTATCAGTATTCTTCCAATTGTAGTGAATATGCTATCATTGATAAAGTACTTGATAAACTGACCTTCAAATAATACTAAACTTGAGACAAACAAGATCTCGTAGATACCAATGCTGCTCGATATCTTCAAATTATTAATCTTTGTGAATGATGCCAAAACTGAAATCAACATAACAACTATGATAAAGATGAAACAAGTTGGAATAAATGGTGACTTGAAAGTTTCATCCGTTCTAAAAATGTGGAAAATTTCCGGTAATGCACCATATCTCAATGGACGCTTGTATTGATTTTTCAATATCATCTCCTCAGATGGCGCTAATGTACACAACTTCGAAATCAAGTTCTTTGATTTATCAAAGTCACCAACGATCAATTTAATTTCAAATTCTTCCTGAATCTTGAAAAACGAAGGAATTTTATTATTCGTCAATATTAACTCGTAACGGTTATTTTTCTTGAAAATTGGGCTATGAATTGACTCAACATCGTTGGCTTTCAACAAAATTGAAACTTGATCAGGCTGAGTTGTTACATCCTTCGATAAATCAAATCCAATCGTTATTGTTTGTGATGGTTTTAGAATTATTGGTATTTCTTGGGGTAAGTCTATCGTAGAATCACCAATTTCGATAGAACCATTTTCAATTGAAATTGCAGAGCAAGCAATAGAATAAAGCGACAATAACAACAACGATAAATGGCTTGGGTTAAACATGCTTGAATGCTGAAATATTTGTGTTATGCTGGTGTTTGAGTTACACATACATACTTGACATATATACATCCGTTTTTTTCATTAACGTGTTCTCAACTTTCATATTGAAAGTCGTGTCTCAACTCCCATTTTGTGTTTTTTTGTGTTTTGGGTTGGCATCTTCCCCCAACTCAAGTGACTTGTGAGAGATAAGGATAGATTCGAAGGATAAGTGTTTATGTATCTGATTCAGTTGTAAAGTTATGGTGCTCAAGTGTGCAATATTAGTAGATCAAAAGAAGAAATGAAACCAAAGAGCGAAAACATACGTCAAGTATGTTCACAATCATGGAATTTAGCGTTTCGGGTCGGTGGTGAGTGATTTATTCAGCTATTGAATCTAGGTAAATCTGAACTGGGATCAGTGTCCACATACGCCTCGTT
This sequence comes from Peterozyma toletana, assembly GCA_003706045.2. NCBI lineage: Eukaryota > Fungi > Ascomycota > Pichiomycetes > Alaninales > Pachysolenaceae > Peterozyma > Peterozyma toletana. The sequence goes on along the minus strand of PPKG02000027.1, from coordinate 167,222 downwards.
TTTATGAAAGTTGTTGGGTTACCATTGAGGAACCAGTAGTATAGCACTCTCTGGTTACTCAATCAATTCACGAAGAAACAGAAAGCAAGAGAAAAAATGGATGGATAAACCGCTGAATAGAGAAACGATCAGTGTTTTCGGCTACCAGATGTGAATCACTCACTGCTTCCCTGAAAGTTATCAATTACTTATCAGTAGACATCTCACACCTGCTGAAGCCAAAGAAGTAAACAAAAAATCTTACTCGATCTCACTCAAACGCAACCACAATAACAAACAAACAAACTGATTAGGCACATTTTGTCGATATCTGACTTCAAATGGAGATCGTTTTGAGCATCTTATGATATCAGACCACAATAAATCAGACCAAAGGAGATTAGATTTGGCCACCACACTCATATGTTTGTAAACAAAACCAGAATCAAAACCAAAATGGCATAATATTGATATTCATGGCACGACCCAATACCGATGATAGTTTTTGCCCTTTTGGGATACTGTATGCAGAAAAGAAGATAAGGGGAAATGATGTATATAAAGAATGAATTGTGTTCACAGTGCAAAGTCCAATTGAGTATTTTTGAAATATAATTTGGACAAGAGAAGTCAAACAATCAAAAGCATTAGGTTTTAGCTGGTGTTGAGAAAAGTCAAGAGAATAGAAGCTGTATCAAATACCTTATCAAGAAACATCGTATATCAATCATAATGGGTGGGTTTTTAATTAGCACATATTCGAGTTTGAATGAAAAGTTGATTCTGCTCGGGATTCCAACAGAGTATTCGAGCATTTTGATATTTTTGAGCATTTTAGGTTTGATATCGCCATTTATCATCAAGCTGCTCTCCAAGCCAAAAGCTGATCCATTGGATCCGTTGAAATCTTTGAAACCACTTGATCCAAAAGTTGCCAACAATAAGGACAGAGACTATGGTAAATGGAAACCTGAAGTGTTCGAACTCCCTCCAACAAATCCTTATCCAGATTGGGATGTGAAGACCACTCCTCCTATTGCCTACAGGGCATTTAGACATAAGTATACAGTTAATATGGGGATTAGAGCAATGGAGTTTGATGATTGGATTCAATTGGATAATGAATGGGAAAAGTATCATGATGCCAAGTTGAAAAGATTAGAAAACACTGAAAGGTTTTTGTATGGTACTTCACCAGAAGCTTATGCAGGTGCGTTAGAACTTTTGGATTTGATGCATGAGTACTTACCAGCAAGATATCCATCTTTGTTCAAAAGAACTGATGTTGGAATTGATAACCATTTAACTGGTGAGTCTTTCAACTTCAAAATCAGACCTTTGTTGGAAGATCCAATGTTGATGATTGCCAAGTGCCTTCAAGACGATATTGCAATCATGGTCGAAGATGAAAATGGAGATTATATTTTGAAAGCTGGAGCAATTATGTTGGCCGGTTTCTGGAGATTGAAAGATAAGTTTAATTTACCATTGAGTGCTATTCATACTACCGGTGATGTTCCAAAGTATAAAACAAACTTAAAAACAGGAATGGAGAAGTTCTTCATTAGACAAACTCCTGATAAGCCAGTTGTTAGAAACAACTATTTCATTCAAACAGATGATGATTTAGATTGGTCACGTTCTATCGGTGATGAGAACAACGAGAACGTTGGTTGGTATACTGCACCTATTGCGAAAGATATCAACAATATTTATTTTAGAAGTGAAAGACAATCTGTTAGAAGATTACCATTGACTGGTACTACTTTTTTCACCATTAGAACGTACTTTTTACCAGTCACTGAAATGGTCAAGACACCTTACGTTCCAAGAAGACTTTTGGATGCTATTTTGTCTTGGGATGAAGATGTTCAAACATATAGAGGTTTCAGCCAGTTCAAAGATCTCTTGTTGCCGTATTTAGAAGAACAAGCACTTTTGCAAGAAGCTCAAGGATATACTCTGGACAAGGAACCAGCAAATTACCCATTCTTCTCAACAGATGCTTGAAAGAGAGAGGAGCTTTCATCTTCTTTTATTTATTATTGACTTTTTTCGAGTTTCTTTATTGTCATATTGTAAGTCAATCGCTGCTGTTTTTAACCTTGTTTTGAGTTTGAGCACAAAAATCTCATATATATTGATATAAATTAAGAGTAAATTTTTACCCAGTATTAAGAGAAAGGCGAATTCAAAGCCATTACTTCTTACCTAATCTAGCAGCAATCTCAGCAGCCTCTTGAACACCTCTGGCAATACCACTTCTAACACCATTATCCTCCATAACCATCAATCCACCGATAGTAGTTCCACCTGGAGTACAAACAGCACTTTTCAAGACAGCTGGATGATCACCAGTCTCCAAGACCATCTTTGCTGTTCCTTCCATAACTTTGGCTGCACATTCTCTGGCCAGTTGAAATGGAATGCCCATCTTGACAGCACCATCAATCATCGACTCCATAACCAAGAGACAGAACGCAGGGCCTGATCCTACCAAAGATGTCGCAGCATCCATATTCTTCTCCGGTAACTTTATGGCTTTGCCAACAGGGTTGATCAACTTCAAAACCAACTCATCATACTTCAGTTCTGCTTCTGGAGAATAAGCAATCACAGCCATACCACAGCCAAACTTGGCAGGAGTATTTGTCATAACCCTTGCGATATATGGCGAGTACACCTTCAACTGATCAATGGTCCAACCTGCCAATAATGAGATGATCAACTGATCGTGCAATCCATCCTTGACCGAATCCATTATTTCTTGACACATGTATGGTTTACAACCCAAGATGATGACGTCTGCCTCCTTGACACTCAGAACATTTTGAGAAGATCCAAAGGATGTTTCAACTCCTGGGTAACTCTCCTTCAACTTCAAGGCGGATTTTTCAGAACCTGTACAACATATGAATCTTGAAGGGTATGGTGTGAAAGTTGTGTTCAACACAGCTGATAAAACAGCTGTACCCATGACACCACAGCCCAAAATCGCAACCGTGTAGTTTTCCATTATACTCGTGATGGTTTTTGACACCTCTTAACTCTATTTTTCAGCGAAAATATCTCTAGACAATAAGAAAACATCCTAAGAATCTTTCAAGTGACTGAACTTATGTGTCGGTTAATTTTTCGCTTTTGATGTTTTTTTTTTTTTGCGCTTCCTGTGCTTAGTATAGGCAGCGTAAACAGCAAGAGACAGAGATATAAGTCGTGATTACCAATTGAAAGGTTTGATTGAACATCTGAGATAAACAACATTACATTATTACAAACGATGTCACTCACAGATATTACATTCACTTTGAACACAGGCGCCAAAATCCCAGCATTTGGGTTGGGTACAGCAAACAGGCCAGAAAACCAAAAGACTCCAGAAGCTGTTAAAGCAGCAATTCTGAACGGTTATCGTCATATTGATACGGCAAGAATCTATGGATCGGAAGAGTTCATCGGACCAACACTCAAGGAGTTGTTTGAAGAAGGTGTTATCAAACGTGAAGACTTGTTTATAACAACAAAGATCTCACCTTCTTTCCATAAAAATCCTCAGCAAAGCTTCGATGACTCACTAAAGGCATTGGGCTTGGACTACGTTGATCTATTGCTACAGCATTGGCCAATTGGTGAGATCACTTCAGAAAATGGTGTTAGGAGCTCGGATCCTGATTCTGACTTCATCAAGTCGTACCAGTTGATCGAGGATATCATCTTATCTCAACCCGAGAGAGTTAAGGCGATCGGTGTCTCGAACTATTCGATCAGCTACCTCAGCGAATTGTTGAAGGTTGCGCGTATTGTTCCAGCTGCTAATCAAGTGGAAAACCACCCAGAATTGCCACAGGTTGAGCTACGCGATTTCTGTAGCAAGAATGGCATCTTGTTGACGGCTTACTCGCCATTGGGCTCAAACGGTGCCCCATTGTTGAAAAATGAGGTTGTCAGAAAGGTTGCTCTGAAATATCCGGAATATTCGATCAGCGAGTTGTTGCACTCTTATCATGTCAAGAACGGCAGGGCTGTTATTCCAAGATCTACTAATCCAGCCAGGTTGAAAGAAAGTCTTAGATTGGTTCCATTAAGCGATGAAGATGCCATTGAGTTGGAGTGTGGTGTTAGAAAGAGATATATCAATCCGCCTGCAGTCAAAATTATTGGCTTTGAAGAATGATTTGAAGCTTTTGGAATAGGGTGGAAGTTGTGTTTAATATTTTTTTTATCTTTATGGAAAACCTTTATCGCTATGATTATGTAAGCGTTTGACGCCTACACCCCCAATCAAGTGAGTAGATAAAAACGTAAATCGCCATTTAGACTTGGCTGTGTACTGGAAATTAAACCTTTTTGTTGTCTTCAATCTGGTATTTAGTGTAATGTAGTTGTTCGTTTGGTGAACAAAAACTTGTAAGTCTGGGAAGTGAGAAATTGAAAACATGATATAATACAGTATAGAAAGAACCCCCTTTTTTTGCAACCTGAGAACAATGCAATTTCGAAACACATGGTGGTAAAGGGATACAAAAGAAGTTAGGAGGAGTCTGTTTGAGGATTTTTCAAGATGAACTAGTATTTAAAGTAAAATAGAAGAAATAAAATACTGCAAAACAGAAAAAAAAAATTTGAAGTCAAGGGGGAAGAGAATGTTGGATTTTGAAAAGTGCAATTCTAAATGGTCCATACTTCTTGTCAAAGTTCAGTACTGTTACAAGTGGAATTTCTCGAATGGTATCGAACATTGCGCCATCCGGCATAATTCTATTTTCTAATTTTATTCTCACTTCAGGAAAGACACAAAGTACACATACACATACACATACACACACAAGCAAACTAAAACACAACATTGCATCCAGTTACCCCAAGAAGTGTATAGCCAACAGAATTAACTTAGATAAACTGCATGCAAAAAGAGAAAAAAAAAATGTCAATCAAACCAAACTCGAGTTCCACTCCATTCCACTCCACTTCACTCCACTTCACTCTATTCTTTTCCCTTTGTTCCCATTTAATATCGCTTGCCTCTTCAACATATGCTCTTTTGCTTTCCCCCTTTCGGGGTCGTGAGACTCAACACAAACCCGCAATCGGATTATTTACACGTAACAACAAACCTGACACAAATGACAGTCATCATTTTGAAATTCAGTTCCCACCTGCGCTAACTAAATTCCACACTTGGGAGCATGGCCGAAAAAATTATGGATTCCCCTATGTTTGTTTTTACGGAAATCACAGGATTTGTACGTCCATATTTCGCCACGCCACACCAGCGCTTAGTAAAGGCAACACACCCGCCTAAGAGAACACCATTTGGGACTCTGTGACCGGTTTTTGTGACTGGCATACCGGCACCCGGGTGCTGTGTGTCTAGGTTTTACACTATGTCTTACAGTATAATTTTTTTTTTAGCTTCTATGCAGTTTCTCCCCCCAAGAGATGATTTACCATATAGATAGATGTAAATATATAAATATATGAATGTATAGTCACTCAGGCCCATCTACACATTACCCAGAGTTCTATGGTGGTGGTAGGGTCGGTCCGCCCTGTGGTATGAGCCCTAGAGTCATACCGCCTAAGGCAATGTTTTTTTCGTTTCTCTCGCCTGGTGGTGGCTTTTCAGGCAAAAGTTTCCCCAACGCTACATGGGCTTAACAAGGCGGCTCCAACTAGGGTGGGAAACCCCATTTTCGTATGTCGCTTGAGGGACACTGAAGAAGCCAACCAATAAGGATCGAGAGTTGGCGCCACCTAGTGTGAGAACTGGGAAAGGTCGCTCAAACATGGCGCCCAGCTGTTAGATACTAGTTGATGGCGCAAAGCGCACGCTACACGAGACAGACACCCATAAAGTTGAATACTTAACGTAACGAATAAAATTAAAACCCTAATATACAACACTCTCTTGAAAGAAGATAAAAAACAAAGAGAAAAAAACTAAAACCCTACAAAACCCAGTATTCCATACAACAACATGAAAAAAGCAGCGTATCTAAGATCTTTCGCCTCTCAATCTTCTAGCCAATTGGATATCCTTCTTTTGGATGGTAACTCTCTTAGCATGGATGGCACACAAGTTGGTGTCTTCGAACAAAGAAACTAAGTAAGCTTCAACCGATTCTTGCAAAGCACCAATGGCTGAAGACTGGAATCTCAAGTCTGTCTTGAAGTCTTGGGCGATTTCTCTGACCAATCTTTGGAAAGGCAACTTTCTGATCAATAACTCGGTCGACTTTTGGAATCTTCTGATTTCTCTCAAGGCAACGGTACCTGGCTTGTATCTGTGAGGCTTCTTGACACCACCGGTTGAAGGGGCTGACTTTCTGGCGGCCTTTGAGGCTAACTGTTTTCTTGGGGCCTTACCACCAGTTGACTTTCTTGCTGTTTGCTTGGTTCTAGCCATTTTAGATTACTGATATAACTAACTGAGATGAGGAGTGGCGAAACACAAAGAAAAACTTGAACGGGGATACGCACCGTTTTATACACTTTTTTTGTTTTTTTCCTGTGTGCTATCGTATCATCACACACAGATGCACACCGCCGGAGACTCATCTGTAACAGCGCTGTTTGTGTCCTTTCCGCACGACCTTCAAGGCGGCACTGTTTTTGTTTGTGTGTGCGTAACTCTGAGCCTGAGCCTGAGCCTGAGCGACAAGTTATCTGTGCTCTGATTGGCCAGAACACCCGTCTTGCCCCGCCCGGGACGTGCGCCCAAACTTTTTTCAATACAAACATACATTGGTGCGCGGCAAAAACGGTGGCAAATCGCTCTTAACTATGGCAGGCCCCAGCGCGCGCGCACTTCTCAGTACGGCGCACCCTGTTAACTATGCGCAATCGGCCCAGCGTGCTGAGAAGTGCGCCCAGTAATCGTGAGTCTAGCGAGTTTCCCACAACAAACAAAACAAACAAAAAAACAAACAAACAAACAAACAAACGAAAACAAAAACAAGCTGCTCAGTAGTGTAGTGTAGTGTAGTGTAGTGTGTGCAAAGTGCGTGGAGTCTGTCGCCAACAAAGTGCAGTGCGCTCAGGCCAGACAAGCAACAACAAGGAGCAACAAGGAGTACCAGGAACAAGGCGTATTTAAAGATGCAGATATCCTCTCTCTGGTGTAGGTGTTAGTAGTTTGTACTCCAATAGCAATTCGTTGTCTTATCTATATATATCTAATTATCAATAAGTAAAAATGTCCGGTAGAGGTAAAGGTGGTAAAGGTTTGGGTAAAGGTGGTGCCAAACGTCACAGAAAAATTTTGAGAGATAACATCCAGGGTATCACCAAGCCAGCCATCAGAAGATTGGCCAGAAGAGGTGGTGTCAAGAGAATCTCCGCGTTGATCTACGAAGAGGTCAGATCGGTCTTGAAGACCTTTTTGGAAAACGTCATCAGAGACGCTGTTACCTACACCGAGCACGCCAAGAGAAAGACTGTTACCTCCTTGGACGTTGTCTACGCTTTGAAGAGACAAGGCCGTACCTTGTATGGTTTCGGTGGTTAGACGTATTCCTGTCATTGGGTTCTTATTTGACGTAATGGGTTTTGTCTTGTTTTTATATCTGGGAAGTTTAGGTTTTGTATAATAGTTTTAGTTTTAATTCATCATCTGCAATTCGTTGTAATTGAAATTAACCCACTGTCCCGCCAATTGTAGGTGCGAAACTGCTCAGGGCTGCTCACCCAGGTGGGTGGAAGGCAGCTTTCCACACGTACAAGACGGTTTTTTTATGGCGTTAGCGTTTGAGTTAGTGTTAGTGTTAGTGTTAGTGCTAGTCATACTCGTACTCTCTGAACAAACGACTTTCAGGCTCTGCTCAGGCTCCGCTCTGGCTCTGCTCTGGCTCTACATACCACGCCCGATTTTGTGATCAACGTATCCAATACTAGGCACCGCTAATGCAATGGGGGCGACTCTTTGCTTCCTCGACCATCTACTGTAATCCAGCCAACTCTGTGCTCAACTGCTTGCAATCCCGCCATGGAAAAAGGCTCGTCACACCATAGACCATCGAGCGAAGTTCACTAAGGCGGTTTCCCCACATACACCCCCCAGATGATCGTCTTGACCATCGATCACCTGGGTCGTCGTATGTTCAAAAGCTATTAGATTGGAGCTGTTCTCTTGAACCGATAAATTCCCGGCATGAAGGGCGGGCGTTTCGTTCGTTCATACACGTTGCTTCACACCTAGTACTGGGTCCCTGATAATAATAGTCAAGTTGGTATTTATTATATTATTCTTTTCAAGCGGTACACACGGGAAACATATCCCACCAAAATAAAGTGTCCAAAACACACTGAGACAGGCTCAACCAACAGGCTGGCTGCTTGCTGCCTTCGGGATTTCGCATTTTTTGCGAACTGGTGGTGCTTGGTTGCTAAATGCATTATCGTCATCTGGAGTCTTCGGAAATTCATTTGCGTCGCATATCCGCTCCCTCACTCTCTCGACAGATGAGCCCTCCGCACCATGAACAATACAAAGTCTACAAGGCGATTTACACAAGGTCCCAACAATCCACTTCCCATCATCTCCGGATGGTCAAGGGTTGTTAAAGCTCAAGACGACAAAACCATGTGGTAAGAGTGCATATGGGTCCAGACTCGAGACTTGCTTCCCCCGTTCCCAGCTTAGCTGAATCTGACTGTGTTTCAAACGTGGCTCCATAAATCTCTTCTGGGCTGACCTACCCACACACACATTCAAAACCCATCCGAGCCCGAATCAACTGGCGAGACATCTTCACACATTGCTGTGCTGTGCTGTGCTGTGCTGGACTCCGCTCTTTGCAAATCCCCAACCACCCACCCACCAATAAGAAACCCCCCGGAAAAAGAACACACAACCCGCCAACCCTCCTGTCTCTATCTCGCTCTTCTGCTCCAGCATGAGACATCTGGCGACCTCCAATTGACCATTTGCTTCCGATCACTGCCATTTGGCAAAGAGTCTGGAACCAGAGCGATGGTCGCTCTGGCCATACACTACCTTTTTTTGTTCGTCTGAATTTTTTTATTAATATTTTTTCCTGTTCGTCTTGGGCTCAATATGTATGTTCGTAGACAATCAGCTTATAGATTCAAGTTGAGTTTTAATTAGTACAAAGACTTCTTTATAGTACTGGCATATATCTGGTAAGTCTCCCTTAAGAATCGGTTTTGGAAAATTGGATTTTTTTTTCTGATTGTTAGGCAAAGGGTATTTAAGGAGAATCGAATTCGCACTTTGCTCAAAGTTGCAACAGCGAGAAACAAGTCTTTTGAGAGTAGTGACCCACCCCCTGATTGAACAGAAATATCCAACCCAAACTCAAGCCTCTGACGATGTGTACTAACAGTGCTCCAACCCCAATTGATCAGCTCAGACCACAGGATCAATACATCTCACCCCCTTCGTCAACTTACACGTATTCTACTCCGAGCAGCAGTTCCAATTTTGAAGAGAAGCTATTATTTATGAGCAACCAACACAACGACTTCGATAATGATATTGCCAATATTTACAACGAAGGCAATGCAAATGATATATTCGAATTGAACGATCCAAACAGCAACTCTGTATCATCCATAGCAACCTATGACGGCAATACAAATAACCAGTTGACCATGCATAACTACATCAGCACCCAACAACCACAGCAGCAGCAGCAGCCTCAGGTCACTGGCCCATACTTATCGGAGAGCCAGTTGAACGACAAACTCGCAGTGCAGAACAATCTTTTGATAACGGCTGAGAATAACCTCACAAGAGCTCTTGCTGCTAAGGACGAACATAAGCCAAAGAAGATGAAACAGAAAAAGAATCAAGTCGGTCCAAAGGCTCGTCCAGCATTCGTTATGAAACTTTGGACCATGGTTAATGATGACTCGAACTCTGAATATATCAAATGGACCGATGATGGGAAGTCATTTATTGTGAAAAACAGAGAGACTTTCAGAACTCATATTTTGCCGAAGTATTTCAAACATAGCAATTTTGCTAGTTTTGTCAGGCAGTTGAATATGTATGGTTGGCATAAAGTTCAGGATGTTACCCATGGATCGATTCATAGCGGAGGACATTCAAACGACGAAACCTGGCAATTTGAAAATCCTAATTTTCTGAAGGATAGAGAAGATTTGTTGGACAACATCGTCAGAAATAAGTCTTCCAAAAATGAAGATGAAGATGATGAAGTCGATTTGAATTTGTTATTGTATGAATTGGAGACAATCAAGATGAACCAAAATTCAATCACTGAAGATTTGAGGAGAATTAGAAATGACAATGAAATGCTTTGGAAGGAAAATTATATTGCCAGAGAAAGGCATAATAAGCAAAGTGAAACTTTGGAAAAGATCTTGAGATTCTTAGCATCTGTCTATGGTAACAATTCCAAAATATTGGATGTTAGCGGGCAGAATTCAACAGATCTTGCAACAACGAAAATAAATCCAGCTTTCCAATTCCCACAGGCCAATTCAACTGTTTCTGTGGCAAGAAATGACAATTTTGCAAAGCCGAGATTGATGCTCACAGAAGCTGCTCATAAGAGATCTTTTTCAAATTCAAGTGATACAAATGGAAATTCACCAGCTGTCCAACCAAGAAATCAGCAACAAAGGCAACAATTTTTTGAGCCAAGTCAATTGAAATCCACATCAAGATCCGACAGTACTGCTGTTTCAAATAATCCTTCAATTCAGGAAATTATCGATTCAAATCCTCCTTCATCAGTCGCTATCTCATCACCAAGAAACTATTTTCCGGAGTTGGCATCACCATATGCTCCTTCCACCATTAACAGAAGTAACCTTACCAATATCACCGATAATAACAACTTCATTGAGGAGTTGACCTCACTTCAAGATGCATCATCCTTGAATGGTAATAATAACTTCAATAGCAATGCTAATGCTTTATCCTTGCAGAATGCAACAAACGATTTCTTAAATGATCAGCTTCTGATGGACAACTTGGAGGCTACAATAAACAAACAAGGAGAATCAATTCAACATGTTAATGAATGGATCAACAAGTTGGCAACTGCAAATTCCAATTTTCATCCAGAACCAACAAACACAAACTCGACAGCAAGCACTTATTCATCATCGGATCAAACGACTCCATTACTCACAGATGATGCAGTAATAACCAACATTGGTGATGATCCTTTCAATGTCGATGAATTTTTGAATGCCCAAACACCACAAGACCTCTCCAGTTTACCTCTAACACCATCAATAAAAGAAAATCTTTCTACTGAGGCTGCAAACACAATCAGTAGTGTCGGGGATAAGAGAAGTTCGAGGCAAGCTGACATTGGTGAAGCTTCCAACAATAATGCTAGTCCTGTTTACAAAAAGAAAAGAAGTGACTGAAGAAGATCCGTTGGCTGTTGGTTTTTTCTCGTGCTAAAGAGTTGAGTTAGTATTGTGTGTACCTCTACGTTTATGTTTGCTTTTTTGATTTTTTTTTCATTTAGTTTATATTCCTTTTCATTTCTCTTTTGTCAAATATTGGGTTGTTGCGTTTTTGTATTTAATTGGTGTTTTTGCATCTTGTTGACATGATGTTGTATATTAGTGATTGTATTTATCTTTTTTTTTCTTTTTTTTTTCTTTCGATATAGTTAGAGACTAATTTATATTGCTCAGCTTGTTCTATAGTTGTAAAAGTCTGTAAAAGCTGTTAATAACGGATAAAACAAGTCAAAGAAAGAAGTGTTTTTCAAAGTTATTATAACATCAGAAAGTGAGAAATAAAAATTTGGGGTCTCCGTTAAATGATTGATACATATATAGAAGCACAAAAAATTGATGTAAAAATACAAAATGTTTTCTAAGTTTTGAAAAATGACTTAGAAACATTATAGAAGAAGTTTATGTATCAAAAAAATAAAACCACAAACAATTAAAGAACAGTAACTCACAAATTATCCAAATTATCAATCAAAGTATCCAACAATGTGTCATCCTCAACATCTTGCGGTATACACAAACTAATCAAGTGTTTATATTGATTGATCTTATTGTTGTCATTACTTGCAATGGCGACCAACATCCTCTCGACAATAATTTTTCTCTTCAATTGGTTAAACGCCAATTTTACCATATCCCGTTTGATTTCGTCGACTTCAAAGTCATCATTATCCGGTTGAATTATTTCTGTTTCTTTCTGTTGAACTAATGATGCAAGATCTTTTGCCTGAGATCTCTCAAATAAACTTTTCAACTTCTCAATCTTGGAGAAGTATAGCTGTTCCTTTGAAGATAACTCCGCATTAAGATTGCCATAACTTGAGATCTTTGATTCAATTATTTCAATTTCTTGTTGAATGTTATTCATCATTGCCTTGACTTCGTGGACTTCCTCTTCTTTTTGTAATATCTCTTTGTCAAACGCATTGGCCAAATCATTGAGTCCATCTACCAACTGGTTCGAGACCACTTGACTCGCTTGAATTGCAGCCTCTGAGTAATGTGGTACTGGTGTTATATGTGGTACAGATGTAGTTATTGAAGGCATACTAGAAGCGTTATATGCATTTCTAAAATTTTGGTAGTATGGATTGATCGCATGTGGTTGAGATAATTGTTCTGTGTTTGTTGTCATTGTTGAGCGTAGGAATTCTCCATTTGAAAATTCACCAGCAATCTCCCCCATATTATTGGAGATATCCAATCTTGCACCATAAGTCATCAACACTTTTGTACATTTCTTTGCTCCATTCTTGCCCAATATATGAAGAGCAGTATTACCATTATTGTCCTGCTGATTGATGTAGTTCGCAATGAGATCTTGGGGTTGGTATTCAGATAGCTTGGCCAACAACATCTCGGTGTAATACCTAGCCGACGCAAGCCTCAATTTGGAATTTGTTGACATTGATATCAAATGAAGAATCGTCCTTCCTTCGTTATCAACATCCATCAAGCTCTCCCTCAATAGGTCCAATAGCCTCGTGAACGTTCTCTTCGCATACGGATTTGTGAATATAACGGATCTCATTATTGGAACCTGACCCTCTGTATTCAGGCTTCTTGGATTGGCGCCTGAGTGTAAAAGCAGTTCTGTTATTCTTAAATCACCAACTGCACACGCCCAATGTAGAGCGGTGTTGCTTTCTGTATCAACAATTTGATTTATGTTAAATTCTGGAGGAGCATTGATCAAGAACTCTGGTAGTCTAATATCACTTATGCCATCATCAGGAGTTTGAAAATACTCTAGAAGACTTTTTCTGTAGGGCTCATACCATTTTGGGAGATCAATCTCAATAACATTTGTAGCACCGTTAATTATCCGTCCTCTCTTTTCAATTTCCTCGCTTGAATGGCCATTGGAGTTGCTACCAAGAGCATTTGCTAAGTTATTGGCTGCATTGTTGGAAATGTTTCTCTCTGGTGATCTCAAAGCAGCGGCTAAATCAGTATCACTCATGAACTCACTTGGAGATGAAGAAGGCTGCAATCTGTTGTCATTATTCAAGACATCATTGAGATCGCTTGATATAGGTGAAGAGTCTCCCATGTCAATATCTCCGTATTCATCCATCTGTTGATGGTGCCCGTTCTTGTTCGCCCCACCTCTAACAAAGCTATCCGATTTTGAGTGTTTCATTGAAACCATCTGGGGATCATAATTTGGTGGTTTTGACATATCTGATATGCTTTCCATCAATACAGGTGTTGCTTTAGGAGGCCTTCCTCTTTTCTTCGGCTGTACAGCTGAAGCTGCAGCGGCTACCAAGTTCAATGATGACGATTTGATCGCTTTCGAGATATTGGAAGCTTTCTTAGAAGCCTTCACTGGTGGAGTTGTTGTCCGCGATGAGTTCTCGCTGGTTGAGGAAATCTTCAGGGCTCTGGAGCTGGAAGCGTTATGATGCTTGGGAGCTGGAGGAGGTACTGGTTCACCTTCGACCTGTCTATAGTCGAAAATCGGAGCCAAGATGATATCAACTTGAAACTCCCTAGCAATTTGCACTCCCCTGTCCAAAGGAACCCATGTGCCCTGGTACTTACCATATCCACCTTGGATTTTCTCATGAACGCCCACTTGCACATCCTTTTCCAAGATTCTTGTTCTCTTGGCCTTTGGAAAGTTTGCTACCTTCAATATATGCGTAGCATTAATCCAGCCGTCCGTCTTTCTTCTCATTATTGCTCCATTTGGAGTGATAAACTCGTAAACAGGAACATTCGAGTATGTTGCCGAGTATATCTGCTGTGATGGCAATGGTTCGTTTTCAAGCGGACTTGTTGACATCGCTAATCGGGTCTGTTGATCAATGAGTGTCTGTTGAGATTACTTCACGGCCAAGATTTGAGACAACACTAAAATTGAAACCAAATATAACACCTTAGGATTGAGTAATGTATAGCTTGAACTACTGCTATGGTATATATAACCGTTGTTGTTTGATTATCGATAAACAGTTGAGAATTCCATTATTTATCTTTTTCGTTAAACTTTTTAAACCTTGGTACTCTAAAAAAAAGAAGCTCTTTTGGGGTTCACTTAATATAAATCACCATTTCAAACAAGCAAGGGAGTTTTCACAGCTCAACTCGATGGCTCCCAATTTTCCTAAAGAGCTAAAGAAGAACGACTATAGACCATTGGGTACCGTTGTATATGAACACAATGAGCTTTATGTTTTCAGGGAGTGTGGTAGAGGAGTAAAGGGTGAGATTGTGAGGAGCAAGAGTGGAAGCTGGGTAAACGTATCTGGATTTTTACCATTGATAGGTAAGGACAAGACGAATGAGTTCGAGGAGAGACTTGGGTGCATCAAGAGCAAGCTTGAAATGAAGGGCAGTTCGACAGACCCCAGCGCATACCCTGGGACCTGGGTTCCGCTAGAGTATGCTCGTAAGTTGGCCAAGGAGTACAGACTTGAAGAGAGGTTAACGCCGATTTTGGGATTCAGCAGAGTTGCATTGGTCGAGCACAACAATATGGAGTGCTGGGAATACTTCTACCATGCAAGGTCCGACTTGTCCATAAGAATTCTACGTCGGGTTGACAACGACGAGGTGAACCTAACCAATTTATTCGATATTTACGATGCTGTAAAGACAAGCAGAGGTAATGGTGCTAGGAACATTGCACGAAAGTTTATCAAAAGGTCAAAGGGTCGGTATACAGTATCTTCAGAGCATACTCTATTTGGTGGTATCTGGGTTCCATTGAGCGTCGCAATTGAATTTTCAAAAGCACATGGGATTAAAAAGAGCACAGCTCCCATACTCTCATTCGACAAAACAAGTGGACCAGTTTCAGCAACGGACCTAGTCCCATTATCCAAAATTGAAGGCTTGCTCTTGAGAAGCTGGAATTCTCAACTGAACTGGGCTGGAATTCCAGACTCGTTTCACATAGCTTCGAAGAAACCAACAATAAAAAACTTAACCAGATCAATCAGGGTGCATTCTACCGAAAACCTTTCAGTTCACAGAGATATCAAACTTATTAGAAGGTTGAAAGACAACTATGTCAATGGTTCATCATTGATAGCCGCTGCCTGTTCGTTACGTATTTCGGTTCTCAACGATCGTTCAGATGAAGATCCAGATATGCAAGTGGCAAATGAACTATACTATAAACAGTTACTCAACAGGGTAATCAAGTCAGAAACTGTTCACTGCAGCAAACATAAAAGTTTGTCTGGAAAGTGGATACCTTTGAAAAGTGCAAGATACATATTATCTGAGATACATTTGCCTCCAAATCTAAATGCTATCATTGACAAACTTTTATATGCACCTGATATCAAAGAGGAGTACGAGGAAGAGGATAGCAAGCAGAATTTTGATTCAGAAAATGAGGTTGAAATCATCGATCCCAAAAGTTTACCGGTAAAAGAGGTCGAGGTTATTTTGATTTCAGACGATGAGGAAGCTCCTTACAACAATTTCAATTTGAGTCTTGATGATTCCGAAGCAAAGGGTCAACCGGAAACAGTCAACTCGTCGAACGAAAACACCCATAATGCTAAAGTAGCAAATTCAACAGATATTTTGACCATCGACCTAGACTCAGAAAAAGATGAAGTAGAAAAACCATCTTTATCAAACAGACGGGTAGAAAGCCTAAGTGTTATGACGTCTGTTTCTAAATCGAATGGGGCTGAACTGTTTTGTTCTTCTGCTGGTGATGGAACGAGTGTTCGGAATCAGACAGAGAAGCGTATACCGGAAGCTGCCAAAATTGAATTCTTAAGTGATGTTGCTCAAACTTTGAGCATTTTGCTCTCAAGGCCAATTCTTACAGCGCACCAGGTAGACACCGTTGATTCATGTATCACAAAATTGGAGACAATTTCTGATATTACTCTTCGATCGATTCAAAAAACGAATCTACTCATGTTGTTGAAATCAATATTAAGAAAGAATGCACTTGTAACATTGCATGCACGAACAGAGTTGATTTTGCACAATATCAAACTACCGGACCTCCTCAACTCAAACCTCGGGAAACAACAGATTGGGGCAAGACATGTTGACAACACTAACAGGGTTGAGGTTTCAAGAGTGGAAATCCAGATGAGCAGTTTCCAACTGACAGATAAATTGATGATTGATACACCAAGAGAGTTAGTCAGTCCTACTACTAAATCATCCGATAAAACATTTGATGTTGTGTCAAATATTGTGGATGCACAAGACAAGAATCTGCTGAATTTACTGCCTCCGGATGCCACCTCACAACATTCACCGTCAACATTAGCTAAGACCAACCCAAAACATTTACCTGTAAAGTTACCCACTGTCGAATCAAAGAATGCATCTTTGGAGTTGGCATCTGTTTCAAGAGTTGTGGTACTTTCCACCGAAACAGTACCCAAAGAAGTTGTACCAATAATTACTGTTCTGCAATCTATAGATGAGGAGATTCCATCACTGAAAGGAAATCAAGATACACACAGAGAAAGAGGCGCGTTTCTCGAATCATCTTCTATACAAACCACTGGAGATACTGCAGTTGAAGGGCCAGGGGACTTACTGATCTGCACAATACCGCCATCATCAACAAAGAAGAAAAGCTCACTCAACAAAGAAGTAAATACTCTGGAACCATTAAAGGCCAATAGTAGATTCGATAACATACAAATCATCAACTCAAACAGCCAGAAAGCTGACTTTGACTCAACTGCAGAACTCGCAGCTCATAAGACATCTAGTTCCATAAAAGCTTCGATCTCATCTAACACCCAAACCCCCCTCGAGGCGAAACCACAAAAATTTGCAGAGAACGTTGCATCTTCTTTTTCCCTAGAACAAGATTCAAATGAAGATTTATTTGATAGATACACAGAAAGCAGCTCGCAGGATACATCAACATGCTATACACACGATGAACAAGGTGGTCTACATCAATTTAAAAAAGCAGGTGAGTTTTTTACTGGAATGAAACATGATCTTGTCAAAGTCTCAAGAGTCCTTGCTAATAACAGCTCAAGTGAACTTATGCTTGATAGGTTTTTTGCGTTCGATGACGAAAGGAGGAAGAAAAGGAATAACTCAAAGAGGCCGCTTAGAGCTGACGAGCTTTGGCCTATGGATCGTGCTTGGAAGATGCCCAAACATATTTGACAGCACTTTGTAAAAAAAAAGTACACATCCGCGGAACAGCACAAGCCCGCTTTTTTTGAAAACCACACTGAAATGAAGACTCGTGTTTGTTATCATAAGCTGGGCCTTTAGCTATAAATCTATTCATAATCCCACTGTTGGTTAGATCGCAGCAGTAAATCAATCAATCAATTAGTCAATCAATCGATTATACAGTAAATCAGTAAATCAATCGTCTTACATTTGATCTTTGATAACTTTGTACCCACTTATCTGATATTTAGTTGAAGTACAAAGGAGTTGCTATTGACCTCGTAGTCTATATTGAAGGATGACAAACCAACCAAAACTCAAAGACTTGAAATTTAATGAACACACGCTCAACATCGCGCTACCAGGATCCAATGGTGGTGGCCTATCAGCAATAATCACTTCACCTCACTCGTTACATGTTGAAGACTTTTACGCCAAAGGATTTTCTCCATCAACTCATAAAATTGCCATCTTTCTTCATGGTAACGCAGGCCACAAGAGCTACTGCTACCAGGCGATAACAGCTGAAGAATTGGCCAAAACATACGGAATTTTCAGCATAAGATTTGACTTTAGAGGGTGTGGCGATTCCGAGGATAGTAAAGATGCAGGCTTGGGGAGAACGATTGAACAAGACGTTGAAGATATTAATCTGGTTGTCGACTACATCACAAGTGGTAAGTATGATAACTACCACTTTAGTATTTGTGGTATGATTGGCCACTCAAGAGGAACTGCAGCTATGTTCAAATGGGCGATTCAACAACAGGAAAATTTCGAAAGTGGTAAAGATTGTACGTTTGTTCCAAATTTGATCAATTGTGCTGGCAGATTTGATTACAAGGCTCATGTGGATGGAGTTCGCAAGAAACACTTGGATTGGGAGAAAAATGGTGGTTATAATGTCTATGGTTATAAAAATGGAGAGTTTAGGGACTATTTTATCCCGAAAGCTGAATCACTAAACTTGAGTTCTACAAATTTGGAGGATATAACAAAGTTAACCAATGTTGACGTGTTGAGTATTTACGGTTTGGCTGAACACATCATCCCGTTGGAGGATTGTACAAAATTTGCGAATAAACTTGCTGGTAGACATCAATTGGAATTTGTCAAGCATGCTGATCATAACTTTTATGGGGTTATAAATGATCCTCTGAATCCATGTCCTTCGAAGGGTGAAGGCAAGTTCAATTACAATTATGTTGTAAAGGATATAATCACTAAGTTTTTCTCGCATGAATCTGAGTTGTCCAGGTTTTATAAGTCATCGTATACCATGGATTCAGTCTCAAGATGGAAGAACATAGAAGGAATTGCAAACTTTAGAGATGTTGGAGGTTTCAAGATCAATAACAAGACCATTTTTAGACCTGATATTGTTTACAGATGTGCATTACCGAGCAACATTACTGAAGTGGGTAAGACCGAGTTCAAAAAGTTACACATTAAACTGATTTTTGATTTTAGGTCTGCAGATGAATGTAGAAAAGATAGTGTTTTAGAATTTGAAGGAGCTCAAAGATTCCACGTTCCTGTTTTTGCAAATCAAGGCGGTTCACCCGAGGATTTGATGTTACTTTATAAGAACTTGCTAGTCTCTTGGGCTACATATGTTCACATTTACGAGGATATGTTGCGAGAGGGCGTCAATGCTTTCAAAGAAGTATTCAAATTCATCAGAGATAATCCTGGGGAGGCTATTGTTTATCATTGTACCGCTGGTAAAGACAGAACTGGGATAATGACAATGTTGTTATTCTTACTTTGTGGAATTGATAAAATCACGATATCCAAAGAGTATGAATTGACATCAATTGGGTTGGTTCCAAATCTCCCAACCATGAAACGCCATTTCTTGCACACAATAGGTAAGTATTCGACGAGTCCAAACTTCGAGAAACTCCAACATGCAATTGTTCAAGGTAGAAGTAATTGGACAATTGAGGAAGATGGATTCAAGAATATCGTCTCTTCAAGATGTGAAGCCATGCTAAACACCATCGAAATGTTCAATGAGAAGTTCGGTGGTATTGAAAACTACATGGTCGAAAAAATGGGGTTCACAAGTGAGGATATTGTCAAAATTAAGGAAAATTTGGTCACTTCCGAGTTCAAACCTCTCTTATAGTTCACAATCGTGTCAAACATTTGCTTCAACTGGCTTTGCTCATCTTCCAAACAATCATTTTGAATTCCAAAGTATCTCATCTATATAAAGATGGTCTCAGATCCATCAAAATTCAATGATACACTGCAATTACTTCATGTTCACTTTTTTTTTTCGATAGCTGCAACACGGCCCTGTAGCGACTAAATTTAAATCTTTAGAAGCCGTCGAAAATATACCGTACATCTTCCGAGCCTAGTTTACTGAAGCGTTCGATCCATTCTAAAGAGCCAGTATCAAAGTAATCTCTAATGTGATAAAGAGCTTCAGGAGTTCAGTTTCAACCTTCCATCTAGGTTGCTGTGTAATTCGTTATCTGTTCAAGCGTGTGTTTGTGTATTGCGTGCTAACTTTTTCGCCAACCTCGATCAAATTTTGAAATGAAATGAAGTGAAGTGATTGAAAAACGCCAACTCTTCACCTTCCTGCGAGTCGAGTCATTGAAACCAGCTTTTTCAATTTGGTTAGGTCCTAAGGATTCGATCCTGTGAATTAAGCAATTAGCAAAATGGAAGACAAAAAGTCTGGTTCTCTTGAAGCGGAAGAGAGAGATGGTTCAGTAGAAGCAATCTCATCATCATCGTCCAAATCAACGAAGAGGAAAAGGCATACAATTGGAACTTATACTTGTGACTTTCCTGGCTGTGCCAAAATATTTCAAAGGTCTGATCACTTGGGAAGGCATAGATTGACTCATGATTCTTCATCGAAGATTTATCTCTGTGAGTACCCTGGCTGCAACAAATCATTCAACCGATCTGACTCGAGGAAGTTGCACTATAACAGGCACTTGAAGAAGAGAAATACCAAAAACAACAACAATGACGACAAGCAGTATGCTCAAACACCAGTTGCTGAAGCAAGTGACTCTAATGAGCCAAAATACTCGGAAGAGATCAATGTCGAAAGTGATTTGGAGGAGGAAAAAAACGTACTTGATGAACTGATGCCATCATCCAATAGTTTCAATACTGTTGGACCGACTCACAGCAGTAAAACAATTAGCTATCCAGCTCCTGTTAGTATGACTAATCAAATAAGCTTTGACCACAAATCCAGACTTGGTGCAGAAGCAAGTCATTTGGGGTTGGGATTGGGTTTGGCACCCAATCCGTTTCTAATACCCAACAACAACAATATATTTGACAGTATGAGTCTACCAGCTGAAGCTTTTAATGATTTCAATATGGTTGGTATAAATCAAGACTTTGACAATTCAAGAATGAGCACTGACATCCATCAAAAAGATTTGATTTCAGCATTCTTTCCAGGTTTGAACTTCAAAGACACAGAGCAAACTTTCAATAATGGATTGAAATATTTACCACTTTCTGAACAGAGTACATACAATCTATCAGATCCAACACACAACACCTATTTATCACAATTGTCAACATTTCCATTTCTCGACATCAACATTTCTACGCCGCCATCAACTAAGACTTTGATCAATTTGGAAATTATGGAGAAATTATCAAACGAAATACCTTGTTTGAAACTAAATTGTGATTTCAACACCAGCACATTGACCAGATGTTTGGAGATATTTTGGGCATTGTTCAATTCCAGAGTCCAAATTTGCCATTATCCCTCATTTAATACTCTCGAGGCACATCCTCTTTTGTTATTAGCTATGATTATGAGAGGTGCATCATTGGTTGACTCTACCGATCAGGATGAGTCTAATACTTTTGTTGATCTGCATTCTCTTTCACTTCTTATTGCAGATCCTTTAAGATGGCAAATATTCAAATCATCCGATACGTCACCTCCAATGATTTGGGTTTTTCAAAGTTTGTTGATTTTAGAAGAGTACGAGAATTATTGTGCTTCAAGGAAGTTGTTCGAGAGATCGCATATACACTCACCTTCGAAAACACAGTTGTTGAGAAGGAGTCAAACTTTAGGGGGCGATCCATATAGAGAAGAATCATTTGATAGTGGATACCTCTTGGACCAATCCAACAGGACCAAGCACCTCTGGTCTAAATGGCTTGAATCTGAAACGATGAAAAGGGTAGCCTTTTGCACCCTTGTATTTGATTCTTATAACGCCGTTGCTACTCTTCATCAAGTTTCTTTGTTTTCTCATCAGTTAAAGTTGACCTTGCCTTGCGAGGAGTATTTGTGGAACAGTTCTCATATCTCGCAATCAAGTTTCAGTAGAAATCAAGTTGGAACTGAATCATTTTTGGTTTTTTTAAGAGACATTATTTATGGAAAAATGCACCAAAGGCATATCAATCCACATCATAGCGTCGTTATCTTTAATGGTATTGTTGCGTTGATTTTTTTGATTTCAAACTCTCCTATAGGTGATGTCGAAAGCACAGAGACAGAGAATTGGAGAACAAAAATGGTCAAAGTTTTAGAAAGCTGGTTACTCATTTACTGTGGTGGAGATTGTTGTTCCCTTAAACATCCGTCTGTTGTATCGTCAGAACCTGGAGAATTGTACGGAGTGACTTCAAAGTACGTATCGGCATCATCAACGAGATGCAGATTTCCAACATATCATCTTCTTCAAGTATCTTTACGACTTGCAAATTTTTATTGGATGATATTTGCCGGATCTCCACTATTAATGAATGCAATGGCAAACAGTATCGATTACGAGACCATTTCTTCCACTGTTAATAGATGGGCAAGATCAGAAAATGGCCCACTTTCTGCAGTGAATGCATATCTTGGGTTATTTGAAATGTTGCTACCGCCAATTGGTTATGAAGGAAACTTCGATAACTATGAACCTCATAAGGATTGTTATGGAGGAAGAGCTCATACCATTGGCCAATTAGCAATTATCGTTTGGTGTTATAATTTTTCGTTGAGGGGAAGAGAGAGTGGTATTTTGGATAATGAGATGAATAAAGCTATTTACAAAAATAACAAACAATTTATCAATTCTCATATCAGAGTGGGTGGATATGTTTATTTACAAAAAATGAGAGATTCATTTTGTCAAGTTGATGGCTATTTTGATAATTTGAAATATGATGCCGGTTCCGATCGTGTAAAACAACAAGAGATTTATCATGCAAGAATCACAGCTTATGCCAATGTTTTGGTAGATGACCAGACTTCGCATTATACTGCCGGTCTTTTGGGATTGATGTCCGACATGTACTCAAAATGTAAGTCTGAATTGACTATACACTTATCGCTTTTGATGAAACATTGTCAATCAAGGAGCATGGGTAATTCAGACACTAAGTGTATGGAGATTTTAGAAAGAAAGAAGACTCAAGTATATAATTCTTGAAAAAATGCAATTGTATAATAATTTAGCTTGTACTTTATATGATTACGTCGGACACGTTTGATAAACAATCTATTAAAAATAATTTCAGGCTCCTGGATATTTCATGCCTTTACATGGATCAGGAATCTTTCCCGTTAACACCTTATGCTGAACAGTACCAACATACCAATACCTTCTATGGTTAGCAAAATACTCTTGCCACTGTCGTATGTCCTCCAATACTTCATCGGCACCGCTCTCCAAACCTCTCAAGTCATAAGTTAACTCGTCCATTTTCATCAAACAGCCAGTATGAAAAGCGCGACAGGCATCTTTACCAGAAAACATACCATAATTACCCTTAGGTCCATATATCGCTCTTGATCTACTAACATCGTATACCTTACCGTTGATTGCAATGTAAATGGGTAAGCTTGAATCAGTACCATTATAGAGCGACAATTCATCGAGGGTTAAGTTTAAGTATTGCTGAAATGTTTGAAACTTTAAGTAGCGGTAATCCAAAAGTTTACCATCATAACCCCACGATGTGGAGCTTGTGAACCAATAAGATAATATACAATTTAGTGCTAGTATTCCTCCAAGAATTCGTAGAATATCGGTGATCAGAAATGAATCTACTCCACCATCACTATCACTATTATCGACAATGAATTTCCTTTGTTTTCTTTTGGCCATTATTCAAGCTGAGGATGTCCATTGACACAAGCAGAATGTAAAGGATTGCATAACCATAAAACCATAGAACACTGAACTTTCTTGTATTAATGGTTGATGAGGAGTTTGGGTTTCTTTGTTGCAAAAGAATCAAAATGCGTTTTCGAGAACGATGTCAAAAAAAATTTCAACCCCAGAACATGTTGGCGCCATCATTAAGGTGAGAAGTATCTTTCTAAATTTAATCACAACATGTATTGCCATGCTTTATATACTTCATAAAAACTACTATACACATAAATATACATGAAAGTTTCAGTTCTTGTCAACCCAGAAAGGTTTTGAGTAACCAGACTGTTTTCAAACACCTTCGAGCCTTGAGAGTCGTGATGAGACACACCCCCAAGTTTGAACGTTTCGAAAACCTCAAGATGAACTAAAACACAGAATAGAGTAAGCTCAAGACATCTATCAGAAACTATCGAGGGCCTGGATTTCCGGATATGCTGCCAAATCGCACGAATGGATTGCTTGGTTCCTCTACAGCATTGTAGTTCATTGCAACACCGTTAGTTCCAATCAAGTCAGCAAATGGATTTGAGACTTCGTTCATTAACAAATCACCCCAAAACTCATCATTCAAGGCATAGCATGAAAATTCCAACCCTTCATCGCTCAAATAATTTTCTCCATTCTTATTGTCTGGCGATAGTGTTGAGTTCATAAGCAGCGAATTGTTGACATTCGCCGTTCCATTATTAGTGTTAGGGGCAAATGAAGTTGGCCCATTGCGTTCAATTGGGCCGCCCAAAGAAGCCATTCTCACCTGACGGGATGAATTATGTGTTGCTTGATCTTCATTTTTGACAAACGAATTGACAAAATCGAGATTTGTAGATTGATTTTGAGTCGCATTTGAGTCGTTGTTGCCACTGAGATCACGAGGGGAATTACTCAAAGCAGTGTCTGAAAGTAAATGCAACATTTGAGGTTGACTCATAGTATTGCCACCGTCATTATTCTCAGTTGGAGTATGCATATTTCTAGGCGTGGGTATGTCAACATTGTTTTTTTGGTAAGGACGACCAAATTGTTTTTGACGCTCCAATTCATCAGTCTTGGCCAGGCAGTATTTCTGTAGTTGAGTAGAATACGTTTGCATGAATAATGCAACGACCAATCTCATTTTGTACAAAAAGTTATTATGTGGATATTGGTGTGACGCAATGTAGACATTCTTGGATAGTTGGGTCACTTTCTCAACAGCCACTCTGGAAATCAAATTGTACTTTGCGATAGCAGGTGCACTAACAGCCAAATATTTGAGTCGTAGCAACATACCTGCAGTATAAATGATTCTTGTGGAATAAAATAGTGGCATTGTAGTGAGCTCCTCGGGTGTCATCAAGTTGAACCGGTCTAAAGCTGCCAAACATGATTGTGCACACTTTCCAATAGCGCTGATCACATTTTGCGAAATATCAGTAAGAGGAGAGTCTACTTGAGCTTGATTGAAAAAAATTCTATGAAGCGCTGGCTCGTGTAAGTATGCTTGCACTGAGAAAAAATATGACATTAAAAGATGATCATCTTCTCTCAAATTGACATAAATAGCATTAAGTTCCTCTTGAAGTTCACCTATGATGACATACACTTTCTCTTGATTCAAATGCATCATTTCTGCACCCTCTTGGCTCAAATGGATCATGAAATGAATTTTTTCTAACATATGATTCAATCTAGCATAGAAAACTATTGTAAGGTCTCCCGGTGAACCAGTGTTTTGTAAAATATCACAACATTCTTCCAAGTAATCAGACCATGCACCCTGAACTCTTCGTCTCAAAAATAACGAGATACTAATGGATGTGAAGTAGATCGTCAGAACCAACCGACGACATTCGATATTTTGAGGATTCTCTGACAGAAGAGCCCTGCTGACAGAACCTTCTTCCTTATTGTAGTAGAACAATGGCTTACCAGTCAAACCTAAATCATGTACCATGGAAACACATAAAGAGTTGATCAAATGATATCTTCTATGGTGAAACAACTCAGGCGTGTTATACCAGATACATTGCAACAACAAACATTGTAACAACTCCATACTTTTATTTCCAATGATCATCACCTCAGAGGTTATCATTTCAACAGTGCACAAATCTATGTCCAACTGGTGTTCAAAAATGGTACCTTTGGGCAATGCAACGGCGGTGATGGTCATCAAAGTCGAAAACAACACAGGACTGTCCGATCTTAAATTTTCAACAGTCTTGCAATTCGGAACTGCAACAAAAGGAAACATTCTGTACATGAAGTTTCTATAAAGTGACAATCTTTCTTCCGCTTCTTCTATGGTGATATAACCTTTGGCCACGATATCGTTGTTCGAGTCATATTTGTCTTTGATCATATCAATTCGTTTTTCTGCGATCTGCATTACATCGGCTGTAAGTTTAGACAATTTTGCATTCTGCAATCCCAACAAGAATGATAACTCAGATTTGAGATCGTTCAAATCTTCTTCTGTTACTCTTTCAGGCGTTTCCAGCGATAATATGGATGAGGAAATAGTGGAAGCTATATCCTGTCCCAGCTCTCCCGGTACGTGACCATGCTTCAACGTTTTGTTATAAACATTCAGCCGCTGATCGTGCTGTAATGATGAAGATCGATCAACAGGTAAAAAGTTATTCGAAAACGCAGAGTTGGAAAGTTGAGACAGTGAAGTTTGCTGCTGTTGCTGGTATGATAAAAGCTCCAGCGGAGATGGGATCAGGGTCATCATGTTGGCAGGCAGACCGCCAACAAACTCGTTTGCTGGCGATGTACTTGACGAAACTGAAGCTTGATATCCTGAGTTGCTGATATTGGTTTGATCACCTGGAGTTGATATATTAGATACAGAGTCGTGAGATGATACTATACCGATTCCATGCTGGCTTTTCAAACTCTCCTGTTTCTGCTTTATTAATTCTTGTTCTAACACCTGAACTTTGGTTTGAAGCTGCGATAACAAACTCGAATTCATAGATGAATTCTGTGATGGAGCTACCGAGCCAGCAACATTTGTCTTTCTGCGTCTCCTTCTCTTGGTATGTGTTAGATCGATCTCACACATCCTCTTCGCTTTGGCACATCTAATACATGGCCCCATGGGATCATCAGTACTAACAGGCGTACACTTGACTTTCAATGCATGACATGACTTACATGCTACGGATCTTCTTTTCATTGGCTCATTTTTGCAGTGCTCTTCAGTCAGCTTGGAATCTTCTGTGTGTGACTGATTAAGCGCTTTTTCCATCGCATGGTCTTCCATCATGCTCTCATCTAACTTCCTTTTGGCAGAATTTGATAGCAGACTTGAAGAGACCTCATACTTGTTGGACATATTATTTACCTTTTGTCTAGATCGACTCGATTTACAGCTTTTTTGTAAGAACCCCTAAATACTTTCTATGATCACATTTGTTGATGTGTACTTATCAATTATCTCTTTTAACATCGGTGATCGGCAAAAGCAGGTAAGGCAGAAAAAAGATTTTCAGGGCTCCACTCATACTAAAGAGGCCGACATTTTAATTTGAGAAAGAATTCAATCGTACAATTTAAAGTAACTCTTGAAGGCATGATTTGTGAGAGGGACGCCATGTTGAATATCGAAGCAGGTTCTGGATATAGTTTATTTGATTGTGGGATTGTATCTCATGCAGAAACTACACCTCTTCAACGCCTGAACGTGAAATAAAAGTGGTTGAGCTAAAACAATAAGTGAAGAATCAAATAAATAGGTATATTCATTTTCGTATGGTGGGGAGAATAGAAAATAAATACAGGAGATTGATGTTCTATATATTAAGCCTGTGCGAATGAAAGAATGAAGTAAAATAAAGAGAGGGGACAATAACAAAGAACAGAAACAAGAAAAGAGAAAGTAAAACATGTCTACCTTATGATTTGATGCATGAGCCAATGATTGGTTTCCCTGCAGCTATTACAGGAGTACCGTTCTTTCTGTTAAGTTGCATATGACTTTGAACCAAGTGTCCAGCAGCTAATGCAGACAACAAAGATAATTCAGCGGCCAATACTGCAGATGCAACAACTTTTGCCAACTGTCTGGCATTTGCACCCGGTTCTTCGATATTGGCACCTTTGACACCCAACAACTCCAACATGGCACTCTGTGGTTCCAAAATGGTACCACCTCCGATAGTACCAACTTCGATAGATGGCATAGAAACAGAGACTATCAAATCACCTTCTGCAGACTCGTTCATCAATGTGATACAGTTTGATGATTCGACATTCTGAGCAGGATCCTGACCAGTGGCCAAGTAAACTGCAGTAACCAAGTTAGCTGCTTGAGCATTGAATCCACCAATAGAACCAGCCATAGCGGAACCAACTAAGTTTTTACTGATATTAACTTGAACTAATGCTTTGACATTTGACTTCAAGACCTTTTCGACAACATCCTTGGAGATTCTAGCTTCGGCAACGACTGACTTACCTCTTCCCTCGATCCAGTTAATAGCAGCAGCCTTCTTATCCGTGCAGTAATTACCTGAAATTGAAATGATGCTCATATCTTCAAATCCACACTCTTCAACCATATAGTTCAACGAGTGTTCAACACCTTTAGAAATCATGTTCATACCCATGGCATCACCTGTAGTGGTTCTAAAACGAATGAACAACAATGTGCCAGCTAAACATGTTTGGATACTTTGCAATCTGGCAAATCTAGAGGTTGAGTTGAACAGCTTTTTGATTGTCAGAGAACCTTCTTCTGAATCCAACCACATCTTAGCAGCACCAGCACGAATTAATGATGGGAATGTGACACATGGGCCTCTGGTCATACCATCATTTGTCAAGACTGTGATTACACCACCACCGGAATTGATAGCCTTACAACCTCTCATAGTAGAAGCAACAAGACAACCTTCTGTGGTAGCCATAGGAATATGATATGGCTTACCATCAATGATCAATGGTCCAGCAACACCAACTGGCAAAGGCATATAGCCGATAACGTTCTCGCAACAAGCACCAAATACACGATCGTAATCGTATGATTTGAACGGTAATTTATTTGTATCTAAAATCGGAGCATCTGCTAATCTGGCAATTGCCTTTCTTCTTACAGCGACAGCACGAGTGTTATCAGCTAATTGCTTTTCCAAAGCGTATAATGGTAACTTACCCTTGACCACCAACGAGACAACTTCTGCATTGTGTAATGACTTAACATTGCCTTCTTTCATAATAGTTACCAAGGTATCAATTGGACGTTCCTCGATGATTTCTTCAGTCTTTGAAATATCATCATCGCTCGACGAAGAATAGTCAGTTTCAACGATTTGCGCTTCTTTGACTGCAACTGATGATCCTGATAATTCCTTTGCAGGAGGTAAGATAACTTCTGATTTTTTATGCTTGACTTGCTTGACTTTTTCTTGTCTTGCCGAAACAGCGACAACTTCAACATTTTTCAAGTGTGTCTTTGCTGTGTTCAACAAGTACATGTTGACAGAAATACTAATTGTTGTAATAACCAATAAACATTTACTGATAAGTGGATCAACAATACCCTTATTAACATTGCTCAAAGCAGATAAGATAGCATCCTCAGCTTTTATGATAAAGCCAGATGGCATGAAAACCTTGGCTTTCTGAAATGTGATTATGGTACCATATTTACCAATTTTGATTTGTTTAGCAGTAGATTTGGATAAGCCTGCCGAGATGTGGTCAACAACCGTGCTTGCGACATCTTCAGCCGAAGAGTCATACATCCACGAGGTACCCAAGAAAAACAAATGGAAGCCCAAAAATGAAACAACAATAAAAACTTTGATACCAACAACAATAGCGTTTCTGTGGAAAATGTTTGAGTTCGAGGATTCAGCAACCACTTCAGCTACATCTTCACTGACACCATCCTCTTTCAAGAAATCTTTGATATCCAAGGATTGATGAAGTTTGGAAATCTCTGCCTTCAATGCCAAGACTGCCGAAAAGAAGGTGAATGTCATGATCAAATCGGCACTTAATATTGACGCACTGAGGATACAGAAGTTTCTTAATCCTTCTAAATGTGGAGCATAAAACGAGCAAGCAACAAATGCACTCAAAACAATCGAGTGATATTTAATTAATGGGAGAGCAGTCTCACGAACGATTGCTTCAATGACAGCTGAAGTATCACTGGCTCTGTTTTTGTTGATTGCATGTAATATTGGCTTGGAATAGTAAACTTTGTGCTTAAAACCTACCGTTGCTACCAAGAAAGGAATACCTTCACTTAAGGTTCTTAATGAAATTGTTAAGCCCAAGACATGAGTTGTGAAGCCCAAAGCAAATAAAAAGGCAATACCCGAAGACAATAATGCACCAAATGCCAACCAAAACTTTGAGCCAGCTTTTCTCATTTCGAGGAAGAGCTGAGCAAAAGTATACCACATTGCTGAATAAGCCAACATCATTAAAGCTATATCAAAAGTTTCGGCTCCTTGAACTACACTTTTAATTCTTTGAAGTAAAGCTCTCAAATATTCTGAGTATTTGCTAATTTTGTGGAAATGTCTAACTTTCCAAACAGTACCATCTTCGCTTTCGACTTTCTTCAATTTTGAAACCTCTTCGGCTGTTAAATGCGATGGAGTGACCAACATCAACTGATTTTCTTCAAAGCTTTTGAAGGCTTTAGGAATGATTGGTAGTTGGTTGTCGTAGACTCTCTTGAAAGTCAAAGGAGTAACATCGAAACGTTCAACCGATGAATCGTATTGAGTAGTATCTTCGACTCTCTCCCAATTGTTGTAAGCGGATGATCCTGGAGGATGGTAGAATGATACCTTGTTGTTCAGTTTGTTTGTGGTGAGTCCTCTGGAGACATACTCATCAACAAGGGATAAATACACGTACGACGCAAGAAGTATGCTGACGACAATTGTATGAATGGGACGAGCAGATGAGATCTTGGCAATTTTCGCAATTGGCACAGTGATGATATTTGTAAATGCCATATTTATATGCTTATGATTTTGATTTTGCTTTTTCGTTCAATTTTGATAACTTGGTACACTTTTGTTATTGAAAAACCCTGTTTTTTTTCTATTCTCTCCTTTTTGAATATTTTGCTATGCTACTGAGAAACCAGCTGTTGTGAATATGATATCACTGGGTAGATCTTGATGACAAATGAGTGGAAATGGGCTTGAAAGATTTGACGTGTGGACCTGTTGTATAAGTCTCTTGATCTGGGTTTGATCTGAAAGACAAGGGATGGAAAATACAAGGGGGAAATGAGATCTGTAAGAGAAACAACTCAAAATGGAGGTGGAAAGCGTATTAAACAAACAATTGAAGTTGAACCGTGATATACTACTGTTCTCCTAGGTCTATATTGATGTGAGATTTCCTGTCAACGATATATGTGCTGATAACGCTGTTCGCTGATGTAAATATGATCCTCTCAAACTCGATTTTGGCACGCATACCTTTGAGGAGTTCCTACTGTGAAAAGAAAAAATGTTGAGAATTTTTTTTATAAACGATTTAGTTCCAAATATGGATTTGTGGATTTTGTACACTACAATATATGAGACTGTTTATTTAAATTGGAATGTGAGAGTGTCTATACAGAGCCAAGAAGCATTTATTTGATGCTGACCAACTTGACATCGAAAGTCAATTCTGAGTTTGCTGGAAGGCCTGGCAAGGATTGTTTACCGTAAGCCATAGCGGCTGGAATGACGATTCTTCTTTCACCACCAACAGCCATACCAGCGACACCAACGTCCCAACCTTTGATGACCTCACCCTTTCCTAAACCAAAGACAAAAGGTCTACCTGATGTGTTTTTGTCAAAGACCTTACCGTTCTTCAACTTACCCATGTATCTGACACCAACTCTTTGGCCTGATTTACAGGCTGGTCCCTTACCAACGGTTCTATCTTCAACAACAACACCACCGATCAAGGTTTTTGTTGGGAACTTCTTTGGTTGCTTTTCTTCAGCTTTTGGAGCCTTTTTATCAGCAATTGCCGAGCCGGTTGGACCTTGTTCCAACTCTTTTGTGAATTGGACATTTTTCTTATCGTCCTTAGCCTTCTTGGCTTTCTTTGTTTCCTTAACTGGTTCTTCCTTCTTTGAGACCTCTTCGGCAGCTCTTTTCTTTGCGTTTTCCTTCTTTTCCTTCTTCGACTGTTTCTTTTCTTCTTCTTCTTCGATGATTTCTTCGATCTTACCTTCGATGTCTTCGACGTCTTCCAAATCTTCCAAGTCGTAGATAAGTTCATCTTCATCTGGGGTCAAGTCGTACTCATCTTCGTCCAAGTCGTCCTCATCATCTGAGTGCGAGTGGCCGTGAACTAAGTCGTCTTCATCATCTGATGAATCTCCATCGTAAGGGTGTTCGACGTAGTTACCTGTGATGTGGATTGGGTATGAACCTGTAGCAACGAAGTAAACTTCTTCGTCTGGGGTGATGGTCAAATCCAAAGTTTGCTGATATTGAACACCAGGACCTAAGGTACAAATGACAAATTCTTCAATGTCATCGTCTTCTTCTTCGTCATCTTCTTCTTCTTCTTCTTCATCCTCCTCAGACGATTCGGCTTCCTTCTTAGATGATTTCTTACCCTTTTGTGCCTTTTTTGGCTTTTCTTCTTCTTCTTCTTCTTCTTCATCCGAATCCTCAGATGCCTCGTCATCTAAATATTGATCTTCATCATCGTCAAACAAGTTTCTCTTCTTCAAGATTCTTAAAGTAGATGGCTTGTTTTCTTCATCAACTGATTCTGGGTCAACAGCAGCTAATGTTAATCTGATGGTGACAGGAAATTCTTCGTCTACGGCTGGGGTTGGCTCATATGGACTAAGAGATAAGTTGTATGTAGCAATTGGTAATAAGCCTGACATTTTATATATATGTATGTGATATTATTTGACTTAATCCTTCAAAAGGGTCTTCTGTCTTTTAATAGATACTTAAAGTTGGTTTTATATAAAAATAATTTTTCATTTTTAAAATTTTTTTTTCAACTTTTTTTTATCCGCAACAAATTTCTTTTTTTAATCCCCTAAGTAATTTTGATTGAAGATTGTAACAATGCGATGAGCTAGATTGATTTTGATTGCCAGAGATTAAAACTATGACTTTACGTTTCTTCAATAGTGTTGGAAGCTAAGAGTATCTAACTGCATTTTTAGTTGGTGGCGTTGACTTGATTGATGTCGAGCTAGTTGAGACAATCAACAATCAATAGTGCAATTGACAACTTGTAGCTCGAGACAAATACATGATAGCAATACTCAACGGCTTCTAACCATGTAGTCAATCGAGCCAGGAAAATTACACAGACCGGTGATTTCTACCTTAGAATGTTGTCTTAGTATTCGTGCCAGAAAATGGAATCACTACAATCTCTAATGATTCTTGTGAGTTATTCGATCTTTTCAAGAACTTGTTTTGTTTGAGAAACAACACACAATCTGATAGCAAGTCAGGTACATGAAGGATGCCGACTGTAATGACAAGTCTTTGCATGCTGATAGAAGGCTGATTCTCTAACGGCCAAGTGGACACTTTCAAAAGGCCAACCTGACAACTTGAGAGATCGTAGTAATTCTCCAAAAACATCTTAGTCATAGACAAATCAACATCTACTTAACACGTATATTCAATTTGTATAGAGAGGTTTCGACTCGTGTAGGTGTCATCTCGTTTCCTACGTCTCTTTGATATTTTGAATCGCTAATTAAAAACAGAAACCATGTTATAGAGAATAAAACCGTAAGAAAAATCAAATTAAAATAGTAAAGAGAACTTTATATATATATCATACAAATTAATCTAACCTTCTTAGAATTTCATAGCATGTGGCTTGTCACCGTTCTTTAATGAGAATGAAGCAGCTAAGTATTGCTTTAATAATGGGGTCTTCTTGATTGATGATAACAAGGCTGAGTCAACAGTCTTTTGATCTTGGATTCTTTCAGCCTTGATTTCCTTCTTAGCAGCACCTTCACCGAAGAATTCAGCTTCTGACTTCTTTGACTTTGATGATTTTTCCTTGGCAAAGTAGGCAACGTCGTACTTTTCTAAGTCCAAACCAGCAACATCGACCTTGGTTGAGGTAGCAATGACATATCTGGCGTTGACTCTTCTTAATGGAACACCGTTGACCTTGAATGGACCTGAGACCAATAAGGTGTTATCAGCCAAGTTCTTCAAGTAGACAACTCTCTTACCTCTGAAACGACCGGCTAACAAGATTAAGACGGTACCTGGTGTGATTGAGCTTCTCAACTTTTGGGCTGAGATTGTCTTTCTGACCTTCTTGGCAATTGGAGCGTCTTCAGTTTGGTACCACTTTGGGGCCTATAGGAAGTAAAAAAAAAGATGATTTGTTAGTATATTTGACAAAACATGAATTTTGTGATGATCTGAAGAAACGAAATATCCATTATTTGCTTTCGAGAGAACCATGAGCCAAAGAAGTGTGGGTCTGAGAAGTCGCCACCTCATACTGCCCGGCTCCACGCCACACACCTCCCATCTGCAAACCACGGCCACCAACACACTCAAATGATGAAGCACTTGCTGAGATCCAGCTCGAGCCTATATGCCTTGGTGCCAAGCGACACTTCAAGCTAAGCTTCCAAGCTTGCAAAGCGGACGTACTGCTACTCCCACTCCCACCATGCTGAGTGTGCTCCAAAAATGTTGATGATGATTTAGACTCCAGATTGACTCTCGACTCTCTGCTATAATGGACACCTCTTTCTACTCCACTCTTGCTACAAGTCACATACTGATCTGATACTCATTTTGATATAGATTATGGTTGATTGGTAAAATAAATAAGTAACTTTCAACTATTTTGATATATACCTTTAATCAATAATATTCTTTCACTGTGTGAAGGTTCAACCAAAGAGTGAGGTTAGGCTATGAAAAGTTTACTATGAGAGAATGGAAAAATTGCGTGTGTTGTTGGCACGCTACTTCGTGAAAATGGCAGACAGTATTCCAGAGTTTCAAGATGAACAGAACGAGGAAAAGGTTGTGCGCGCTGTTTGGGAAGGCCAAATCTACGAAAAATATAGTTCTGATATATACCATGAGAGTACTGACAAGTGCGCATGAGTCAAAAAAGCAGTCACAAATCTCTTTTGGATTACATAATGATTAAGTAAGCCTCAATGTACTGTGCTGTGTGTATCCCTTTTGGTGGATTGATGATAGATATCATGGAGCGTATCCGGGCGTGAAACTTCGAAACAATGATTCATGGGGGTTATGAGTGCGGTTACGTTTGTGAAGCAGAAAAGACTAAGTCATATATTACAAATTCAAAAAGGTCCTTGAAGGCACTTGAAAACAGGGAACGAAAAAAAAATGAACAAACAAAACATTGGCTTTTAGTTCTCAACTACATAGTTGAAATTGAGTGTCAATTCACCACTACCCCCCTCGATTGGAATAGTGATGTTCTCGGACTTACCAGCCACATCGGCTAGAGTGATGCTGGCGGTACCGGCGTCAGCGGATTTGCCAAAGTGGTGAATCTGCTTGACGTGGAAGAGAAGAACCGAATCTGGCTCTGCTTTGAAAGCAACGCTTTCGTTCCAGTGAGCTTCGCCTTCCTGAGGCTTGACTGATCTTGACTTGTACAAGTCCTTGTCCTTGGATGATCTTTTCAAATGCACCTTGACGCTCAAGGCCAGTTTTGAGTCGACGCCAGAGACAGAAACGACTGTAACACGGCCTGGATGGAGGTCTCCATTCTGCGAACTTGCAGCCGATGTCATGGAGGCGTTTCTCTGATGGTTCCTGGAAGAATCTATTGGCGAGTTCTGATGTGAGCCGTTAGGCGTTCTACCGGCTCTCATCGACTGAACATCATTGGAGTAACTCGAAGCCACTCTGTTGCCTGAAATCACAGGAGGGGGCAACAACTCGATGGAAGTCCTCCGACTATCAACCGAAGCTCTACCGCTAGCCATTGACGTTCTTCCCTTGGCAGGGGCATCCAAGGAAAGAAGATCCGCATCCTCGTGTTTTTTCTTTTTACTCGCAAAAACACCCTTGAGTCCCTTAGCAACACCAGTGCCAACACCCCCAACTGCGCCCCCAACACCACCTACAACTCCTCCAACAAGTTTTAACGGAGCACCAGCAACAGCGCCAATAGGCAATCCATTTCCGAACTTGGTGATTGAAGGTCTGACGTATTTTGGAGTGAACTCAGCCCTAAAACGGACCGTACCTTGGGTGTTCAAGTTGACAATGAACTCGGTTGGCTCGTTGATAGGAAGTTGGGATAACATCAAATCAGCCTCTCCTAATTCATCGTCATCACCAGCCATATCCCAGTCGAAAACGGCACATGTGACCTTAGACCTAGATCTGGAGAAAATAGGGAATTCAACATGTTCATTCCAAGCTGGTTCAAGAGTCTTCTTGACTTTGGCGGTTTTGTAGACTTGCTCATCATTCATCAAAATAGAGGCATATGGATCAGACTTACCATTGCTATCAGCAGCTGTTAAACCTTGAGCATCCAAAATATCCAACTTGATGATACCAGTATCCAACATGGTCTCTGATGCATCCAACTGAACGCTAGACGGAATGTACTCAAACTTTACAGAAATCTTGGATTGACCAACAGTCAAAGTGATTGGTCTGTCATATCCAGATTGCAACACTTCCAAAACCTTGAACGTTTCCTCAGCCAAGATATCATCCACGTCATCGACGTTAGTTTTCTTTGTTACTCTAATAATCAAGTTCGAGTTGGACAAATCACGAATGAATGCATCTTCAATGTCAGTTGAGTCAAGTTTTCTACCCTTTGATTTGGCAGTTGTGAAAGCTGGCTCACCAGACTCATCAAACAAAAATTGAACATATGATTCTGCTCTTTGTAATTCGGCATTAAGTACAGTCACACCAAGAATACCTGATGGGTAATGAATCAACTCATCCAAAGACATAACTTGCTTTGACTGTTCTTTACCCTCCTTCTCTTCTTCGTAATACCACTCATACTCCTTCGGATTCTCATTATAGAGTTTCTCCATTTTAGCCAATTCTTCGGCATCTTTTTGTGCATTTTCGGCCTCCTTTGCCTTTTCTTCCTCTAACTGTCTCAACTCAGATGGACTGTAAACAGGAATGGCTGGCAAGAATGAAATAGAATAGTTCAAAAAGCCCTTGGTCTTATTTTTAATAACTAATGGAGATTTGAAAACATGGTCATCTCTTTGGCATGGAATCCAACTTCCGGATTCATCCTTCTTCAATACTTTCGAAAGATCAACAGGAGTAGAACCCAAGAGTCTGTCTTTACCCATGTCTTCAGCATCCAAAATGTCGAAAGACAAATGTGACGATGGAGTTGAGATTGGTAAGTATACAACTTCTCCAAAAAAAGGATTCAAATTGGACTCATGAATCAATGTCTTGTACCTTTGTCTTCCATTCAAAATAACTCTAACATAGGGATCAACCTTGCCGACTGTCTCCAAGTTTTTCAACCCTTCAGCACTTCTAATATGGACTCTAAGAGTACCAAAAGCAGGTATGTAGTTTACAGCCGCATCTACACCCGTCAAATTCAAAGGCTTCCACTGAGCTGTGATTCTTGCTCCACCAGATGGTGTCATTGGGAAAACATCATTGCCTTCAAGGTTCCCGAAGATTAAGTTTTCTAAAGGTGTTTCCAAGCTTGCAATAACTGGATCAACACCCAAAGTACTGGTTTCCTTGATTAAAATCTTCACATTTGTTGATGATTTGGCAGTGATCAAGGTTTCAATCAACTCTTCCCATTGTGGTTCGTTGGTTCTCTTCATAACACGACATTTTTTTACCAACTCCTTGCCAAAATAGACTTCTGCATATGGAGAAAGTTTACCAGAGAGAGAACTTGAGCTGTCCAAGCCTTTTGCTTGATGAAAAACAAACTTCAATATACCTGCTTGTGTATCAGGTGGAGCTTCCTTACTACCATCTGCCAAAACTTCTGGTTCCAAAACAGGAAACCAAGCTAGCTTATAGCTCAATTGTCCTCTACTTTTACCAGATAAGAGAATAGGAGTATCAACATTCAGCGTGTCTTCTTGAATCAAATCCAGCAAATCAAATGAAGTTGACCCAACTAATGTATCAGTTCTGATATCATTGAAGTCTGTTATATCCAAAGTCAACTTATCTTCTAACGAACTTAGTAAAATGTACTTTGTTTCGTTCCATCTTGGCGATTTGTTGTCTGAAATAACTGATGTACGGTATTTGACATCTGGTTTAGAACCAACATACATGGACACATAACCATCGACAGTGTTTCCAACAGAAAGACTCTTGGACTTCAACTCATTAGCACCGGAGACAGTGACAGCGAGACACCCAATAACCTCATTAGAAGTTTGAGCCATCAAGTCCTCAACATCAATATCAAGAGAATTTGGAGCATACAACATAGGACCAAGGTTGGAGTGAATCAACGAGTTGATAAAGGTAGATAAACCTGGAATCAAAGACATGATATCCAAACCAAAAGTGTCACCACCAACTGGTTTTAACGCGTAATCGATGGTTGGAGCTTCCAAGAATGAAACACTAACCATTTTGACATGAGGAAAGTTATTGCTAAACTTCAAAGTAACTCTCATTTCACCAATGAATTGCATATCTTCGACTAAAATCGGTAAGTTTTTCGAAACAAATGCCTTACCAACTCTAACACCCAATGCTACTTTTGGGTTAATCTTCTTCTTGATTTCATTCTTGGTCATATTATCAGTTTCATTTGGAGCAAATGAAAAAGCCCAATCCATTTGAACGGTGTCCTTCCCCTTTTTGGTATACGACTTTATACGATCAACAGTTGGAGCTTTTGAACCCAATGTAAACTCATCCAAGGTCAAAGCGTCGATACCAAAGCCAGGAGCAAGGCCAGCCAACACAGCGTTTGTCTGAACCTTGACCGTATCGGATAAGACTGGCATATAGATGACCCAAAACTTAGCCAAGAAGGCGTTCATCCAATCCATGGTCTCAGGATGAGACTCCAATCTATCGTTTGCACCGATTCGTGTCATGTCATCTTTCAAATTTCTGTTGAATCTTCTGAACTCAGCACGGTAAATGGATGTGGTGAATAAGAGAACGAACATCATCCCAAAAATACCACAACCAATCTTGGCAACATACCACGAGAAAAAACATGTACCAATCATAAGAGAAGTATTCCAGTACAAATCCGAATAGAACTTATCCGTGACGAAGTTTTGAATCTGTTTCGATTGCTCGAGCAACGTAGGCCCTGTCTGGGCCTCTTTGTTCAACTCTGGTTGGTTTGGATCAATTTGTGTGAATCCACCAACTTTTCTCCATGGGAATTCTTTCATCACCTTCTCACCTGGTATTTCGGTGACTACCACTGGTGGTTTCTAATACAAAGTTGTCAGTCAATTTCGTTAGTATTGTGCTACTTTGCAGAACTCCAAATTCAACACTTACAACTTGACTCATTTTACTCAAAAAACAATTGGCAAGAATGACAAAGCTGTCTAAAGGTCCCTTTGAATTACAAAGTAGATATTAATTTATAAAGTGAAAGCAATGCTTTATTTGAATGTTTTTGTTGTTGGCTTCCCTTTACCGTCAAACTGAAATTCGAGACTGGGAAAGAAATGAATGTCCCGTCTACAGCCCTAGTACAAAACTCTCATACTTTGACAAAAGGGATGATTATATTCTCAAAAGTAACACTGGAAGGTTTAGTTATATCTATTTGTATAAGGGTCTTACTAAAAGGTTAAGCTCTTCTTCTTATGAGCAACCTTTATCCAATCACCTGTGGTTATAACCCCATCATCACCAGCCAATCCATCCAATATCAAAACCGAAAAATCAAAACCTACCCTGTTTAGCGAATTACAACAGTAGCAGAGTTGTAGTAAAAGATTTTCCCTTGCGTTCGAGTCGTTTAGCAATGGAAGGTTAAGCCTCAATCTAATGATTAACTGGTCTATGGTGGCCACAACAAACCTCTTTATTAGCGTTTTGTAATCTTGGTCATTTGAGTCGTCCTTGTCAGTACTGAAGACGTTTCCAAAAGTGATGATCGTGGAGAAACAGTGCTCTCTTACGACTTCGATTGATCTTTTCAAGTATTTCTCGATTGAGTTCGATTTCTGTAGAGGTGCAAGTATGTCCAATTCATTGATGATGTAGAAATACCTCGACTGCAAAAACACCAATTTCAACTGCTTGTCATTTTTCAAGTTATCCAAGTCATTTGCTGCATTGAAAGGGTTTATCCTTTTCAAATACGTCATGATCTTCAATATGGATGATTGTTTTAAGTCTGTTTTGAGAAGTCGAATAAGACCAACCAACATTCCATTGATTTCCAACTTGATGTCCTCCTCGATCTTTGTGATGATCTTGATGTCCGAGTACCTGATTGACAATCTCTTTGAATGGGAAGCAATCTCCAAACTTTCGGAGTAATGCCCCTGCTTAACACACGCCGATGTCAACGCAGGTAGTTCCAATATATCCATTATTGTATCCATGTTTTTCAATATCAAAGACGACGACGATGTCGAGTTCTGCTGCTTCAAAGACAACAGAGGAGCCAACGACAGCTTCCAGGTATCCTCCCTGCCCTCACCAAACTGAAACTTCGAGTTCAACTCGTTCAATTCACTGAGGAAGTCCATATTGAACTTCTGAAAGATTTCATCTTCGGTGGACTTGTTGAGATCCAATATCAAATCCACGTTGGCATTGCAACTTCGCTTCAAGTTCGTCTTGATTATATTCTCCTTATTACCTAGCTCACCAATCTCAATGGTAATTGAATCTGGGTCCATCAAAAACTCTTCGTTTGTCGGATTGTTACAAATCGTATTTAAATAG
Source organism: Peterozyma toletana (assembly GCA_003706045.2). Classification (NCBI taxonomy): domain Eukaryota; kingdom Fungi; phylum Ascomycota; class Pichiomycetes; order Alaninales; family Pachysolenaceae; genus Peterozyma; species Peterozyma toletana. The sequence goes on along the minus strand of PPKG02000027.1, from coordinate 126,601 downwards.
TTCAATGCCTCGTCTTTGTAGTCTGCCGATGCTGATAAAATGGATGTTATAGAATCATCTGTTAACTCATCTAACAACACCTGAATTGTTGATAGATCAGATGCAGACATACTTCGACAATGATGATATCTCTTCAGACCACACCACACTGAGTTCAACTGATTCGCTTGCAACTTGTTGATATACCAAAGACAGGCCAGAAATAAAGGTAGTGTAAACCACAAAAGCTGCTCAAGTGTTAACGGGAAAAGCAAAATTGGCTGCTCAATCAAAAGTGATAGAAGGTGCTGTTAAAGCTCATTTGCTCAATATACAATAAGTAGTGAAAGCAGTAGTTTAAACCTCACAGTTTCATACAATGGAAGGTATTTTTTTCAACATTGACTATGGTTATGTCGAAGGTTTAGTTCGTGGTTACAAAAATGGCTTGTTAACCCAATCGCAGTATATCAACTTGACGCAATGTGATAACTTGGAAGACTTGAAACTTCAACTATCATCGACAGACTACGGTAACTTTCTCTCGAACGTCCCATCTCCAATTTCCACATCGACAATTCAAGAGAAGGCCTCTGAAAAATTGTACAATGAGTTCCGTTATATCCAATCACAATCCTCGGACGTGTTGACAAAGTTTATGGATTTCATCGGCTATGGTTACATGATCGATAACGTTGCGTTGATGATTACAGGAACAATCCACGAAAGAGATAGATCGGAAATCTTGGAAAGATGTCATCCTTTGGGTTGGTTTGAGACTTTACCTGCATTGAGTGTTGCCACTGATATCGACTCATTATATTCAACTGTTTTGATCGATACGCCTTTGGCGCCATACTTCAAGGACTGCTTGAGTGCAGATGATTTGGATGATTTGAACATTGAAATCATCAGAAATACTTTGTACAAGGCCTATTTGGAAGATTTCTACCATTTCTGCAAGACAAAGTTGCCATCTCCATCTGATGAGGTTATGGTTAGATTGTTAGAGTTTGAAGCTGATAGAAGGTCAATTAACATTGCATTGAACTCGTTTGATACAGAGATTACGCCAGACGAAAAGTTGAAGTTGTTTCCAAGTTTTGGTAAGTTGTATCCAGTTGGCCATTACCAACTATCTAGAGCTGAAGATGTTGAAGCTATAAGAAACACTGTTGAGTCAGTTGGTGAATATAAAACATTCTTTGACAATACAAATGGTAAAACTTTGGAAGATCATTTCTATCAGTTGGAAATGGAGTTGTGCAAGAATGCTTTTACTCAACAATTCACAATCAGCACAGTTTGGGCATGGATCAAATCAAAAGAACAGGAAGTTAGAAATATCACATGGATCGCCGAATGTATTGCACAAAATCAGAAAGATAGAATCAACAATTTCATTAGTGTTTATTAAACAGATGATTTTAATTGAACCTAGATTCAGCAGGTGCGAGGAATTAGAAGCCTGCACCGTCAAATAAAAACTTCTTTCACCATCACTAATCAACAATCTGCAAAAATATATGAAAAACGTATTTTTTTTCATTTCTCGAATGGACTATCAATTTTTCTCCATTATCTTACTTTTCACACTCTCGTGTTTGATCTCACTGTTCATTTTACCAAGTTTGCTTCGTTCTTCCGTTCTCTAAATCCACCTGCTTTTTAATTGAATTCATTCATTTTTTATTTAACAACATCAATATCAACATCAAGTAGAAAAAAAATAAGTCAAAAAAAAACAGTTTTCTTTAGCCTATGAAACGTTACCCAAAACTTCAAAAATTATAACATCGTTTAAAAATCTAACAAGCACCTCTGAAACTATGATGAATCTTGTTTCTTTTAGCTTTCTTTTCTAGCTGTCTGATGCTTTCAGTATCCAGAGGCTCAGCATCACTGATCGACAATTGTTTAAACTGTATCAAGTTTTTGTTACCATCACTTGAAATGGCCAATAACATGTTGTAAATTGTAAGCTCTGTTTCTTCTTTGGTATTGAGCTCATGTGCCTTCACCTTCTTCATGTCCTTTCTAACTAACAATGTAGAGTTGATTAAGATTTCGGTGATTTCAACAATGTCAGACATCAATTTGTCCAAAAGCTGTAATGTCAAGTTGTATCTAACAACAACTCTCAAAATTTCATCATTCTTTAGTGATCCATCAGCATTAACTGTTGGTGTTGCCAAACCAACTTTTGCGGTGTGGGGTAACGGATAATTTGGAACAATAAACCCTCGATTCCTCAACAATGATGCTATCATAGATTGAGGGATCTCAGGAAACTCACGGGAAAACTTTTTTGAAAATTGAAATGAGACAACAGGTAATGATGCAACATGTCTTTCATGATCATTCAATGCTAATTGATCTTTCATATCAGCGAATTCTTCCCTTGGCAAGTGAATATTTGAAATGCACGTAAAATAACCAGTCTCCTCCAAGAATTTTGATAACAATCTGGCATTGGTAATGCAAGAGTCAAAAATATCTTTATAACCCTCATGCCCATTGTTGATAAAATTATAGTACTGATGAATAACCTGAAACCCAGGCCTGGAAAAATTCAAGTTGAAGCTTTCCTCCAATCCGCCAAGATACCTCAATTCAAACTTTAACTCTTGCGGCAAAAGCTCTTTATCTCTCCAGACAACCCATCCGAGACCAGCTGTGACTAAACCAAATTTATGACCGGACGTGTTAATCGAATGAACTCGTGCAACACGAAAATCCCACTTTAAATCGGGATAGATAAATGGAGCAATCATTCCACCAGATGCACCATCAACATGGATTGGAATATCCCAACCATTTTCCTTCTCAACCTCGTCGAGGATCTCTGAAACTCTTAAAACATCTTCGAACCCCCCAGTGTATGTACTACCAACAATTACAAATACTCCAATTGTATTTTCGTCAACCAGCTCCTTAACTAAAGAATAGTCGAGAAGATAATCGTCATTAGGATCAACAGGAATAATTCTTGGTTCTACATCGAAATACCTTGCAAACTTCTCCAAAGCAACTTGACAGCATGATGACATCAAAATATTTGGATGGTAAGAGTCTTTTCCTTGATCCCTCATCTTCTTTTGCCATCTTTTTTTCATTGCCAATCCACCCAACATGATAGCTTCCGATGACCCAGTACAAGCAGTACCAATCGCCCTTGTCTTATTCAAGTCCTTGTCAACATCAGCGTGCCATAGATCAGCTAACATCGACACACAACGTTGGTGGATTTCTGTCAAGATCGGATACTCATCGTTATCAGCCAAATTTTTGGTCAAATTCTCAAGGATCAATTTACTAGCATGTTCATCAGAGTTGAAGGTATTAACAAAACTTGCCAAATTCAAAGTTGGATTTCCGTCTAACTCTAATTCATCGTGAATACACTGGTAAGCAACTGCATTATCTATACCCTTGGCTGGAATTTTGTATTTCATCGAGACCGGGATTCCAGTCACCTTATAAGTCGATAAATTGGGAGAAGAATCATCTTTATGTGAAGCATGAATTCTGTGTCTTTTATCTTGGTTGAAAGAATCTTTATGCTTGAGATATTTCTTAATCAATACCTGATTCTTACTGTATATGCTTTGTTCGATGACATCAGGATCTATATGATTTGCTAACGACATCTTTTATTGATTCCTCGACAGAACTTTCTTTTACTCACCGTACGATTGACAATTGATCAATAACTCGAATAATATAAAGAGTTGAACTGGGTTTTATACAACCGCAAAAGCCTGCGCTTGATTTTTTTACCGAGAAAGGTTTTGAAGATAGCAATCAATATATAACGTAAATTGCTGGTTGTCTTTCAAAGAGGGAGCTTGAGGGCTTTGAGTTCATTTATCCATCAAACATATCGCAGCAATCGTTACCAACTGTCCCTGATTGGTTCAAGAGCACTTAGGAGGTTAACAGATGAATCGTGGTCCAGCAGCTATTGTTTCATGGCTGTATTGGAAGCTGTATTATAATTGAAATTACTATTTGTTATGCTATGTAAAAAGCCATTGCAGCATCTACAAACCTTAGAATTATGTTCTGCAAACATTTATCACTCTCCACGTAATATAGAGATTAGCAGGAACGCCAATAAGTATTCTGATCTGTCTATCCCAACCTCTTGATCAACCTTCTAGCCTTTCTCATCTTCTCATCACTCTGATCCACTTGTTGGTTCAACTCATCCAAGATTTCATTCTGTTCCTTGATTTCATCGTTAATTAGATAAGCCATTTTTTTCTGTCTCTCTATGATTGATCTCATATGCTCTATCTCATGTTCCTGCTCATCCATCTGTAGCTGTTGCTGAGCATACAACTCATCATTTGATAGCGAAATTGTTTTTGTAGTCTCTTTCAGCTTTCCCAACACACGTCTGGGATTATTAGCCATTAACTGCGCTTTAGCATTCGAACTTGAAGGTGTTTGGATGGCTTTCTGCCTATCAATGAACAACTGATCTAGATCGTAGTAATCTCTCTTTGCAGATGAGAGCAATTCAAACCTCCTTCTATATTCGCCGTCTCCAAGCTCTGACTTATGGCTACTCAAAGATTTGTCCAACTTCGATATCTCTTTCTTCAACGTGAGCAATTGAGCCCTCAAGTCAGTGTTGTCTATAACGCCATTCAATAGTTTTGTCATCAAAACTCTCACGGAACTGTTTATCTTCTTCAAATACGAAGTCCACCCATTCACTTGAATCAACGTATCATCATTACCATCCAACAAAGAAGTCCACTTGCCACCACTTCCGGTATTATGGTTTATGCTTTGAACTGAAAAAATGGACTTTGGAAGCTTCAAAAACTCAAGAACTAGAAACTCTTTCTTGTAGTCATCATCACTGACAATCTGTTGGAGAAACTTTTGCAACTCGAGTCTTCTTTCACTCACTAGAGACTCTTTGGACTTTAGTACAGAAGAATATTTAGATGGCAACGAATACGGTACTTTCTTGTTTATCTTGAGAATTTGTAGTTGTTCTTTCAAAGCCACAAACTCATTGAAACGTCTCGATGATTCGTATTCTTGAAACGAGAGCCTAACAACTATATTGTAGTATATAGTCTCATCAATCACTGATGTAGATTTGATTAGAACTTCCACCGAATCATTCATACTGAGTAGGGTATGCTTTGTAGTATCGATCTACTTGATGTAATTGATAACATTCTGGTATTTGGGTTTCTACTTAGTCAGAAAAATAGGCGCCAGCCGCCCGCATTGATTAGATCATGGGCGGATATCTGAACCAGATCGGCCAAACTATTAATTACTTGAGTCGAGATCCTAACCTTTATAAAGATGGAAAGATTCAGTATTAGAAAGTCAAGATATCCTAGCCACTTCTCAACAAGATTTTGTAGTTAGTAAAGCAAAAATGTCCGTTCAAAATCTAATAGTGGGGTCGGTAGGTTTATTTTTGGTATTTGAATCTGTAAGAAGATTTGTCTTACGGAATGAGAAGAGACCAAGACCTGAGCTGGAGACAAAGGAGAAGCAGCAGCAGGTCACTCCAATGCCATCAGACTTTGAAATAAGCCTTGTGGAACCGATCAAGTATCGTCCGATGAAGAATGGTGAATACAAGATGACAATGGCTATCAAATCATTGGACTATCAAGATCATATTGTTATTGATAAGAACTATTTGAGTCGAACAAATATTAGACAGAAGATCACCAATGAGCATCCAGATATTGTTTCATTGTACAACGAGTTGGCAGATGATGCTGTAAGAGAATTGTACGATTACTGTGTTGAATTTATGTGTAAAAAATATCCAATGTATTTTCAACCTGGTCTCAAGGAAAATTTGATCTACAACTCCATAAGGGATGAATTTCTTCCAGAAAATTCATCATTCGAGCAAGAGTCAAAGGAATTGCTAAAATATTTGACCAGGAATGTTGAGGACGATTTGCTTTTACTTCTCAAGAAAGGAGATGAACAAGAATATGTATTGAGAGCTGGAGCAATGGTTTTTGCAAATGGATTCAACCCACAGCTAAACATGAACAAAGGACTAAGTGCCATTCACCAACCAGTGCCCCAGTATGAAAATAAGTTAAAGCTTTCGATGAACAAGTTTTTTAATAGAGTGGAACCAGGGCAGTACGTCACCAGGTTGAACTGGAGTGTTCAAACCCATGGAAACTTATTTGCAATGTCTGAAAATCATGGTAGAGCAACAGATGCCCCTCCCTTGAAGTTGAAGGCTGAAGACTTGGACTTCAATCGTGCCTTTTTGAGAGTTGAGAGACAAGTCTTAACCAGATTACCAATATCAAGGGCAATATTACTTTCAGTAAAGACGTATGTCACACCATTGACAACAATCAGAAATGATGAGGGATTAGGTGAGTTGATGTGCAACGCAATTGACGGTATTCCAGCAGATTTGGCAGTTTATAAGAACATAAGTAAATGGGGCGAGGCAGTGAAGGCCTTCATGAGAGGTGAAAGCAACGGATGTACCGATGAAGTTTACGAATACGAGTTTGAATCATAGAGTTTAGTGTTTGTGGTCCAAAACGTACCAGTAGTTGAGACATCAAAGATGACGTTATCACAGCAGCAGAAGGAAACTTGAGAAGTAGTTTCGACCAACTTTTTAACCTATAAAAAAAAAAGTAAATTATGTTGAATGCATTGATCTTACAACAAAAAGCAAGAAATATAAAACTGATCAGTTTCTTTCACACCACTAAACAGACGGCTGTTAATGCAGAAGCAATTCTTCAACAACCCTAGTCTTCGTTTCTTCGTCTGAAGCACTGACACTGTTGAGATGCAACTTTTTTAAAGCATTGACCACTTGCAATCTGGCAAACCCAAGCTCTTCAAACAACTGAACAGTTTCAAGTTTGACACTTCCCAAATCAATGACAGGTTCTTGAATCTTTTGTCTCTTGGTTTCACTCCCATCTTGACTTCTCTTTGAATCCAACTTCTCCTCGTGATCGTCCTCAGCATCCGGATTATGAGCATGAATCTTGTTCCAATACCTGGCAGTCTTGTAAAATTCATCATGATCTTTTATGAAAACCAGGGCGACCTGTGCATCTTGTGGATCATTAGGTTCAGGACTCTGCAATAAACTCTGCAATGAGATCAACGAAGATTTCAAAGTTAAAATTGGTGTCCACGATCCATTCCCATTACTATCAGATTTCAAGATATCGAGGCAAATAGCGCCGGTTACCGATGAGATGTTAGGGTGATATATTTTGGTATCGAACTTCATGACTGGCGGCTTAAATGGGTATTCAGGCGGAATTTTGATGTCAACTATGTATAGACCACCTTCATATGGAGTATCAGGAGGCCCTATGAATGAGCCTTTCAAATGGCTCAAATCATCCTCTGCAACTAATGTCAAAGTGACAGCGGCGAACTTATCTTTTTTGACGTCTTCTAGTTCCTTATGAATTCTCTTGACTCTTGACATCTGAAAGAAAAGGTAATGCTAAGTTTCTTGAAAAAGATACTCTTCGAAAACCTGATTATAATGTATGGGTTATATTCGCTTCTCTTCAATTACCTCACAGATAGATGCAATCAGCATTTGCTGCCAAATCGCTGTAATTTCCCAAAACACACAAAATTGAAATTTTGACTTCCTAGTTGAGAGGTACCTCAATATGGCGATACGATGATCATCAAGAGCTTTGTAAATGACAAATTTGGGTATAAAGATAACACAAGACTATAAAAAGTGACTTATTGGAAACGAACGGAGAAACTACAAATGAGGAGAGAGAAAAAAACACAAATCTAGAAATAGATAGCTTACTTTTGATTGAAAAACTGAAATTACGACCCAAATCAACACTTCATCACCCTCTCTACCTTTGTCTGGTGTTTGGTCCCTTTTGAAGCCTAATATCCAATGACAACTTATGACCGTTCAATATGCATGCTTTTGATGCAATTGCCAGCTCTTGAGCATCTTGCCTAACAAAATCAACCAAAGCAACAAACTTTTTAATGACACAGCTATCGACTTTACCATATTCCTTTTCCAAAACCTTTACCAAATCAGTTTCGTTGTCGATTTCAGGGTTTATACCTCTGATGTAAATCGGATAAACATCCTTATTATTTTTATTTACGAACTTTGTCTTCTGTTGTTTTGGACCAAGGTTTTCCTTCTCATTTGTATGATTTGACTTTTTGGAACCATTAGTGAATCCACTTGCAACTTTATTGACCAGCTTTGGTTTCAATTCTTTGATGGTCAGTTTTGGTGAAACCAAATTGGCTGATGCCGCAGAATAAGATTGTACTGGTGGTGGAGGAGATGGTTTCTTGGCAGCAGCAACAGCAACCCAGCTCATTTGCTTTTTCTTTTGAGGCAGAGGTTGATCCTCTGCTTCTACAACTTCCTTCTTCGTTTCTTCAGTGTTCGTGACCAACTTTTCAGTTTTTTTCAGTTCCTCAATTTTGAGATCTTCCTTGATCAGCAGAGGTGCATCTTTCTTCTCAACCGCCAGCTTTCCTTCGTCGACTGATTTTTTGACAGTCTCTTTGGGGGTTTCTTTGACAACAGCAACAGCAACTTCCGGTTTCTTTTCAACAACTGGAACATCATCAACGCTAGGGACATCAACCTTTTCCTCGCTCGTCTCTTCGTTATTGTCTTCCACAGTTTCAGTATCTTTTTTTTCTTCAAGCTTGGAGTCATCGTTGCCATCTGCAACTTCTGACTTCTCTTCGACTATTTCCTCTTCAGCATCCTTAGAATCTTCATCAATCTCGGGAACAAATCTCAAAACATCATTTTGTATAAAGTATGCGTTTTGAGGACTTGGATTCTTCTTGGCAATAACGAATGTCTGAACAAATCTGTATGATGGACTAATCGCATATTTGGAATCCGTGCCATCATCAACAACCTCATCATCAAATGCGATCTCTCCGAAGCATATAACCAAGATCGTGTCAACCTGTGATAATGGTTGAACGTCTATTGTACGAATCAGAACTTTACAGCCTTGCATGTATGATTTCTTCTCATAATGAGCCTTGATGCCCTCTTGGGTATCAACGACTGCAGAGTTGGCATAAGATCCTGATGTGAATGGGTCGTGATGTTGCAAAACTGCTGTTTTGGAGTACATGCTGAAAATGTTGGCATGATTCGATGAAAGTAATGTATAGTAGTATTTGGCAAAACTATGGCCAACACCGTTGGTGCTGGCGTAGAGCGAATCGGAATTGGTTTTCGTCAATGGAGATACTGTCATTGGAAGAACTTGATGTGATTGACTCAACTAGTGAACTTTCTGTTTCTTAGTAAGGGGAAAAATTATGTTCAAGTGAATCTATATTATGTATTTCGTACTCTGCAATTGCGAAAAGGGTATTGAATGGGTGCAACCTTAAGTTTTGAAATTTTGAGTCTTGATCATGAAATGAAAAGTAACAGAACCAAACAAAAAACAGACATTGATATGCTCAAACAACTCAAGTTTATGAAAGTTTAGTTAGAGAACTTGGATCAACAAGCGGATTATTCATTAAGCGCTGATTGATTTTTTCATGAGTTTTCTGGAAAAATCCCACACCCGATTGATTGATATTACACACACTACCATAATATATACCACATGATGATGAAGTTGAATAAGCAAAAGTGTCTTTATTGAACCAACAAGTGAAAGGAATATACAATCTAATTTACAAAATATCTCTTCTTCCCGAGGAAGTGCCACTGGCATCGTTGTGAATAACGATTTCGGCGTCGCCGAACTTGATACCTTCATTATCAAGCCCATCAATATTCATCAAACTGTTATGATCACCAATCTTTCTAGGGCTTATCAATTGTTTCAACAAGAAAAGTATAAACGCAACAGCGGAGATGGCCCCTGTTATTACGTAGCAAACACCCAAGGAGAAATTTCTTGCTCCGATTACACTGCTTGTAGATAACATGATACTTTTAGTGCCTCCGAAAATTTCAACTGGATAGTTTAAGTCGATGGAGACTTGATAATCACCACTTGAAAGTGTCTGTGTTGTGTTTTTTGCGGCGAGCTTGGCAAACGAAGGTAATGCTGCAACTCTCATCCAGTTCTGGAACAATTCATCCTCCGAGATATCTGGAATGTTATCTTCTGTATAACCGTTTGGGTATTTCTTTGCCCAGTTAGGCGGTGGGCTGATTTGACTTGAATTGTAGCTTGTCTTTTTGAAATACTTTCTGTCTGAGGACCACGATATGCCAGTTGTTGTCATCTTATAGGTTTCATTCGTAGCACCATCAGTTGGGTTCAACAAGACTGGCGACGAGATTGAATCATTGAAGATCGAATTGGCAACCAATCCACAGGGGTAGATAATTTTGTCCCCTTTATGCTTCAAGGGCTTACAATCGGAATCGATATCGTCGTAAGCAACTGCTTTACCGTGCAATTGGTCCAAGTCAAAACTCTCAACGTACTCTCTGTGATTTTGATAAAATTTGGTCAACTTGTAGTACATATACAACGGTGGTTTGATATCGTTTGGAACGCTGAACTGTATCTCGCAAACACTTGTGCTATCTCCATTCGAGTCAGTGGTATTGGTCAATGACCATGATGGTTTCGAATTGGAACTGCTTAGCGCCTTCTTGAAGTGGTAACTGACATACTTGTCAGGAATAGAGTCTGACGTGGCGCCAGCTAGTGAAGCACACTTGCTGTAGTCGATCGTGATGTGTTGGACCTTATGGGCGGCAAAAAGAAGGGCGATACCTAGTGGAATCAACACTATTGCTATTAGCGTCAACAACGGTAACACTGACTTTGGGGTAAGAATTGGCTGCCACGCCTTCAACCTCTGCTGTCTGAACGCAGTATCTGTAGCAAACGAAAAACAAAACGTGAGTCAAATTGATTGTTAGCAAACCTCATTCGACATAATAATTTCAATAAACAAAGGGCCAGATATGTCATACGTACTTGGTGGTTTTCTTGATTTTGCTCGCTGTGACTTTGCACCTCCACGTTGAAGAATATCGTCGTCTTCATCATCCGTTGTGCTGCCAAAACGCCGGCGTATAAAATCCATGCTTGCCTGCTCTCTTATAGATATAAAATCAACCTTGAATATATCTTTCTCGGCCTACAGACTGATTAATCATCTAATAGTGGCAGTGTCTTGTTGATATGTGTTATTGTCGAAGCCAGAGCTCACAAGGGCGGTTAAAGCAGAAAAACAAAAAAAAAAAAAAAAATTGTATTTTCAAATTTTCACTCTATATGATAAGTGAAATGTGATCAAACATCGAAACATTCCAATTGATCTAAAGCTATTATCAGAAAATGCCAGTAACCAGAAAGTCCAAAAAGGAAGATTTGGCTCCAGTTGTGTCGGATTCGGAAAATGACTTCAACGACTCTGAATCCGAGTCTGAAAACTTGAACCCATTGATCAAATCAAACACCAAAAGAACTCATATCGACGCTTTCAGGCAGCAAGACGACAGCGAGGATGAGTTGGACGATGAGAGCGAAGGAGAAGCAGATGTCGAGGACAAGAAGCCGGAGATAAGCTCAGCGGACGCTGTGGAACACGAGGCTCTCAAGACACTTACACAGGAATCGAAATCTTTGAGGAAGTTGAAAGGCAAGTTGAGAAAGTTGACACCTGAGCAGTTGGAGAAGCACCAGAATAAGATCAAGAAGACGGGTGTGGTGTACCTCTCGTCGATCCCCCCATACATGAAGCCTCAAAAACTCAGACAGATATTGTCGCGTTTCGGTGAGATTGACAGGTTGTTCTTGAAACCAGAAGACATCAAGACATACCAGCGTAGAGTCAAATACGGAGGAAATAAAAAGAGAAGTTACGTGGAAGGCTGGGCGGAGTTCGTCAACAAGAAGTACGCCAAGTTGGGTGCGGATACTTTAAACGGTAACAAGTTGGGTGGTAAGAAGGGGACATTCTACTACGATGATATAATGAACGTCAAGTACTTGTCCGGTTTCAAATGGTCTGACTTGACCGAACAGATCGCCAAGGAGAACGAAGTCAGACAGATCAAGTTACAGGCAGAGTTGTCCCAAGCAAACAGGTTGAACAGTGACTACGTCAAGAATGTTGAAAAATCAAAGATGATCAAGAACATGCAAAAGAAGAAGAGCGCAAAGACTGGCGATGACAAAAATTCTGTTGAAAATATAGAGATGAGAAGAACTTTTGCACAAAGAGGAATCCACAGTAAAAGGGCTGACGCTTCGGATAGCATCAAGCATAAGGAGAAGAACAGTGATAAGTTAACCAATGTTTTATCTAGTATATTTTGAAGTAAATAGGTTTGTATAAAGTCGTATTTCACGTGATGTCTTAGCTACCTTTCTGCATCTGAAAAATTGAAAAATTATAGAAAATTTCTCTGTATACGACAAAGCGAATGATTGCAATGTCGAATTAGTAGATAGATTTGTATGTATATAGCCAGTTCCAAAGCGATGATACGATTCAGCAGAAGGTGTGGTGTAGTGGGTAGTACAGACTTTGTATCACAAGTTGTTTGTGTGAGACATAGAGGAGGTGGAAGCTCGAAGAAACGGTCTTTGAAGCTGATACTAAAGTCGAAATCCTCGTCGTACAACGCAAAAAACTTCAAGTATATCAAGGAAGATTCCTCAGTGAACCTCGTGGATGATGCACAAAGCATTGTGAATAGCGATGAAGACCTCAAGCTGGTGCTAGCGGGCGCAAAGAGTAGAATCCAATCGAGGTATACTCAGCCCAACATATACTGGAGAGACAGTTTGCAAATCAACTCGTACACAGTGGCGGAGATGAGAAAGGAGTTGGAAGCCAGGTTTGGCGAACCAAAGCAGTCATTTAGCGGATCTGATGTTTTGAATTCCCCCTTCATGGTGGGAGATATTGTTGAGTTGAGTAGCACTGTGGAAAGATCCGATCTAGCAGTCGTTGCAGAGCTACCGGAGTCGATTAACGACCCAAGGTACACGTTCATCAACTCATACGGTGAACTTTTCTTTGCCTCCAGAGATAAAGTAAGGCTAAGATTTCCAAAAGTCTATAACCCAAGTTGGTTGAACAGTTCAGTTTTGAACGAGAAGTTATTCAAATTGGAGGAGAGTAACATAAGACCAATTGGTAAACCTAAACTTTTGACTGAAACTGGTATGACCAATTTTGCCACTGATAAATTTTACGAACAGGCTTTGATCAACAGTGGTGATTCAATAAACCAATTTGATACATTTATTGTCCCCTCGATACCTGGTGTGTTACTATCGAAGCATTTGACGGATATCATAGGAAAAGCTTGGGAATATTTTCCAGAAACGAATAACAAGTTGGAACTATTACATAACGTACTACAGTCTTCTGAAAATCCAGTTCACATTAGTGCCTTCCAGTTATACCATGCCATTGAAAACCTTGATTTGCTGATTGTTGAAAAAACAATTGGACAAATCCAATCAACCGATGCGCTTATAGATTACTATACTTCGTTGTCGACGTCTATATGCAGGTCAGTTGGCTTGGAGAGTAGTTACCAAAACATGAACATGGGTAAGTCTTTGAGTGGACAGACTGATTTGAATCGTCCTATGGATATACCTTTGTTTTACTCTATCATCTTAGGCTTAAGGAAAAATAATAAGCTATACGACGGTGTCAGTAACGTTAATATGACAACAGGGTTCCCGTTATCGTTTAACATCTTGCCGCTTTCAAAAGTCGTTCAAACCGATTTGACAATTGATGCATTCAAAGAAGACCACTCATTGTTTGAAGAGTTAAATGAGTATTTCGTCTATAGAATTCAACAGAATGAGTCTAATGGAGACTTGTCCACCTTGTCACCACCAAAACCAGTTCACTACGATGAAATTATCAATTTGATGAAAACTTATTGTTCGTCGTGTATTGTTCTTGATGAAACCACTGAATCATTCATTATCAAAATCATAAGAAACATACCCTTTTACAAAGAATCAATTCTCACCACTTCCTCGGTTTTTGAATTACTTTTAAAATTGGGTGAAAGAACTGAATCACAAAATCCAATAGAATGGTCAACTCAACTACTAAAGCCAGGATCGGGCGTCAGCATCAAGGCTGATCGGGAGCAGGCATATCATGATAGCTTAAACGAGTATGCTTCACTGGGACATACAAAGGCGGCAGATGAATCAGTCGACTTGTCATCTTCTATTAGAAAAGATTTTTCAGATGAAGTAATATACTGTATTGATTCTGCTGATGCACACGAAATTGATGATGGTATCAGTATAACCAAAGACAAATTGGGAAAATTCAGCATTTCCACACATATTGCAGATCCATCATCCTATTTGAAGCCGAGTGATCTTTTATCAAAGATCGCCTTTGAAAGAGCCACAACCGTGTATTCTCCTCTTCTGGGCGAAATACCTGTTACAATGTTGCCAAAGTCTTTTTCAGATCAAGTTCAACTACAAATTCAGAATGAAAGAATAAGGACTATGCGTTTCAGTTTTGATATCGACCCAAAAAACTTGGCTAATTCTGCTTGTGCCATAACTCCTGCTGTTGCTAAGCAGTTCATCAGCATCACGTATAAAGAGGTGGATGACATCTTAGCAGACTCAGGTAGTACATTTTTGGATGCTGTTATCAAACGAAATGGATCAAGTGTCGACCCCCAAAGGGTTCTTGAAGATTTGAAAAACTTGTACGAAGCAGCCAACATTTTGAGCTCAAAGAGAACTGAAAAGTCAAAGTTTAAGTTTTTGTTTGCCGAGAGATTGGATAAAGTCTACCACGATTCGGACTCATTTGAGTTGAAATTTACAGATCGGGCAAATACCGAGTATTCAAAGGCCCAGTTGTTGGTTAGTGAAATCATGATCCATACCAACTATTTGACAGGAAAGTACATGAAAGACAACAAGATTCCTGCGATCTATCGAACTCTCAAATCGCTACCGATCTCCGATAGAGTCAGATCTGAGATCAAAGACTTGGATACAAACTCACCCAGCGATACTCAGAAAATCATGTCTTTTTTCAACAGTTCCACGTATTCCATCATTCCCAAACCTCACGAGTATTTGGGTGTCAGTACCTACGTCACCGTCACATCTCCCTTGAGAAGAGTCTGCGATTTGGTGATGCATTGGCAAATCCACTCGCACTTGAACGGCGCCAAGACAAACCTGGCTTTCTCTGCAAAGGCTTTGCAGTACGTAATGGTCCATATCATAACCAGGCAAAACCAAGTCAATGACTCCATAAAGAGATCCAAGAACTTCTACATCTACAAACAGTTGGTCGCACTGGGTAAGGACCGCAAGCCCCAGGACACACACTATAGGGTCATCATAACCTCTAAGCCAACCACCAGTGGCGAGGTCAGAGTCTCGTTGTTGGATTTTGGGGGTGTTACAGGTGTGATGAAATGTTCGATTCAACTCTCCAACTTGAAGCTTGTAGAGGATATCGAATCGGCCACCATGACTGACATGAGCGCTTTTAGTACCTTGAAAATCGGTGACATAATTGACGATTGCTATATAGAGGATATCGACTTGATAAGTGGCGACGTGTTGCTAAGGTCAATCACCTATTAATACACCCTCTTCTTGTATATAGAGCTAATGAGATCCAACACTTTAAAACGCGCGTTTGAGCTCACCAAGTAAACCCAACAAAAATCACCAGAAAAAATATTTTATCCTTTTTTGTTGTGCGATTTCCGATTTGCAGATTGAATATATGATAAATAGCCAGCTGTTCAAAAGAATTGATAGTAAAATAGTCTACTCTATAAGCAAATAACATAATTGAACTCCATAAAATGCGTCCAGAAATCGAACAAGAGCTTTCGCACGTATTGTTAACTGAATTGTTGGCTTACCAGTTTGCATCTCCAGTCAGATGGATTGAGACCCAAGACGTCTTTTTGAAAGATTACAACACCGAAAGAGTTGTTGAGATTGGTCCTTCACCAACATTGGCTGGTATGGCCTCCAGGACTATCAAGGCCAAATATGAGAACTACGACGCTGCTTTATCGCTTCAGAGACAAGTTTTGTGTTACTCAAAAGATCAGAAGGAAATCTACTACGCAGCTGATCCGGCCGAAGCTGCCCCAGCACCATCAAAGGCTGCTGTTTCCGCTCCAAGAGCTGCTGCTCCAGTTGCTGCTGCTCCTGCTCCAGTTGCCGCCGCTCCAGTTGCCGCCGCTTCATCGGTTGCCGATGAGCCAGTCTCTGCTAAGTACATCATTCAAGTTCTTGTTGCCAACAAGTTGAAGAAGAAAGTTTCAGAAGTTGACATGAACAAGTCCATCAAGGATTTGGTTGGTGGTAAATCAACTGTTCAAAATGAAATCTTGGGTGATTTGGGTAAGGAGTTTGGTGCTACTCCAGAAAAACCTGAAGAAACTCCATTGCAAGAATTAGCTGCCCAATTCCAAGATACTTTCAGTGGTTCATTAGGTAAACAGACTTCTTCTTTGATTGCTAGATTAATGTCAAGTAAGATGGCCGGTGGGTTCTCAGTAACCACTGCCAGAAAGCACTTACAAACCAAATTTGGATTAGGTCAAGGAAGACAAGATTACGTCTTATTGACCGCTTTAACAATAGAACCTGCTGCTCGTCTTGCCTCAGAAGCTGACTCAAAGGCTTTCTTGGATACTGCTGCTCAATCTTATGCTGCTACCGCTGGTATTACACTCGGCTCTGCTGCCGCTGCCGCTCCAGTTGCAGGCTTTGCTGCTCCAGCTGCAGCCGGTGGTGTTGTTGCTTCAATTCCAGATGAACCAGTCAAGGCTTCATTAGTCCTTCATACATTAGTTGCCACTAAGCTCAAAAAACCATTAGATGGTGTCCCAATGTCCAAGTCCATCAAGGATTTGGTTGGTGGTAAATCAACTGTTCAAAATGAAATTTTGGGTGATTTGGGTAAAGAGTTTGGTGCTACTCCAGAAAAACCTGAAGAAACTCCATTGCAAGAATTAGCTGCCCAATTCCAAGATACTTTCAATGGTTCATTAGGTAAACAGACTTCGTCGTTGGTTGCTAGATTAATTTCGAGTAAAATGCCTGGTGGATTCTCAGTCACATCAGCTAGAAAACACTTAGAATCTTCATGGGGCTTAGGTTCTGGTAGACAAGATTCAGTTTTATTGGTTTCCTTGACCATGGAACCAGCTGCTCGTCTTGCCTCCGAAGCTGAGGCCAAAACATTTTTGGATTCTGCTGCTCAAAAATACGCTTCAGTAGCTGGTATCTCATTGTCATCAGCTCCAGCTGGTGGTGCAGGTGCTGCTGCTGGTGGTATGGCATTTGATCCTGCTGCATTAGATGAAATCACCAAAGATCAAAAGGTTATGGCTCGTCAACACTTAGAAGTTTTGGCAAGATACTTGAAAATGGATTTATCCAAAGATGCCAAGAAACTTTTAGATGAACAAGAAAACAGTAAGGCTTTGCAAGAGCAGTTAGACTTGTATGAAGCAGAACTTGGTGAGTCATATGTCACTGGTATTACACCAGCTTTCTCAGCAAAGAAGGCCAGAGTTTATGATTCTTCATGGAACTGGGCCAGACAAGATGCTATCTGTCTGTTCTTTGATATTATTCATGGTAAGCTTACCAGTGTTGATCGTGAAACCATAGCTCAATGTATCAACATTATGAATAAATCTGATGAGAAGTTGATTGAATTTATGGACTACTACTTGAGTCACATTGACCCAGAAAAAGGTCCAAACTATGCTTTACTGAAATCATTAGGTACTCAACTTATGAGAAATTGTGAAGCTACCGTTGGTAAGCCTCCAATGTACAAGGATATTAGTCACCCAACCACTGCAAGAACTACAATTGATGCTAAGGGTAACATCAAAATTGAAGAAATCAACGATCCTTCTGTTAGAAAGTTGTCTGATTATGTTTATAAAATGGCTCAAGGTTCAGATATCACCAAAGAAGAACAACCAACCATTCAAGAAGATTTGGCTCGCATTTATAAGGCATTATCAAAGCAAGCTTCAAGCGAAACTAAGGTTGAAGTTGACAAGTTGTATAAGCAATTGATTGATTACGTTGCCAAGGCCAGCGAAATTGAAACCACTACTTCAGCAAAGGCTGTTTTAGGTGACGATTCTGAAACATCATCAGACGACGAACAGGATGAGGTTGCTTCATTGGCCAGTTATGCTCCAATTAGACAGCCAGTTGGCTCGGCTATTCCACCATTGACCATTCCATTCTTACACTTAAAGAAGAGAGTTGGTGAATCATGGGAATATTCTAAAGAGTTGACTTCACTTTATTTAAACACTTTGGAGTCGGCTGCCATCAATGGTGCTACTTACCATGAAAAGACAGTTTTGATCACCGGTGCTGGTGCAGGTTCCATTGGTGCTGATGTCTTGAAGGGTTTGATTATGGGTGGCGCTAAGGTCATTGTAACTACTTCAAGATTTTCAAAGAAAGTAACCGAGTTCTACCAATCTATGTATGCAAAGTTCGGTGCCACTGGCTCATCGTTGGTTGTTGTTCCATTCAACCAAGGTTCGAAGCAAGATACGGAAAACTTGATTGACTATATTTACAACGACGTGAAGAAAGGTGGTCTTGGTTGGGATCTTGATGCCATTATCCCTTTTGCTGCTATTCCAGAAAATGGAATTGAGTTGGATAACATTGATTCGAAATCTGAATTGGCCCATAGAATCATGTTAACTAATGTCATGAGATTGTTAGGAAATGTCAAAAAAGCTAAGGCTTCAAGAAGCGTTGAGACTAGACCAGCTCAAGTTATTTTACCAATGTCTCCAAATCACGGTACTTTTGGTGCAGATGGTTTGTACTCCGAATCAAAAATTGGTTTGGAAACCTTATTCAACAAGTGGTACTCAGAGAACTGGGCTAACCAATTGACAATTACTGGTGCTGTCATTGGTTGGACAAGAGGTACTGGTTTGATGTCTGCCAACAATATCATTGCTGAGAAAATTGAAAGTTACAACGTTAAGACTTTCTCTCAAGTTGAGATGTCATTTAACATTTTAGGTTTGTTGACAAAGGAAATCTCAAACATTGCTCAAAGTGGGCCAGTTTGGGCCGACTTGAATGGTGGATTACAATATCTTGAAAATTTGAAGGAAATCACAGGTGGTGCCAGAACTGAGATCTTGGAAACTTCAGAAATCAGAAAGAGCGTCCACAAGGAACATGTTGCTGAAACGAAGGTCATCAATGGTGCTAACACCGACGCTCCATATGCCAAGGTAACTATTGATAAGAGAGCTAACAACAACTTCTCATTCCCAGAGTTGAAGACATACGATGAAGTTACCAAGATTTCTCCAGGTATGGAAGGTATGTTGGATTTGGAGAGAGTTATTGTTGTCACCGGTTTTGCCGAAGTTGGTCCATGGGGTAATTCTAGAACCAGATGGGAATACGAAGCTTTTGGTGAATTCTCATTAGAAGGTTGTATTGAAATGGCTTTCATTATGAGCAAGATCAAGTACTTCAATGGTAACATTAAGGGTAAGACCTACTCCGGTTGGGTTGATTCCAAGACTAATGAACCAGTCGACGACAAGGATATCAAGAAGAGATACGAAGAAGATATTTTAGCCCACACTGGTATCCGTCTCATTGAACCAGAGTTGTTCCACAACTATGATCCAAACAACAAGAGCATGATCCAAGAGATTGTTATTGAACATGACTTGGAACCATTTGTTTCATCAGAGGAAACCGCTTTGATGTTCAAGCAAGAACACGGTGACAAGTGTGAAATTTTCGTCATCGAAGAGTCAGATGAGTATACCGTTAAATTGCTTAAGGGTGCTACCTTATTCGTTCCAAAGGCTTTGAAATTCAACAGACTCGTTGCTGGTCAAATCCCAACAGGTTGGAATGCTGCAAACTATGGTATTGGCAAGGATATTATTGACCAAGTCGATCCAATCACCTTGTACGCTTTGGTAGCTACTGTCGAAGCTTTATTGGCAGCTGGTGTCACTGATCCATACGAATTTTACAAGTATGTTCATGTTTCAGAAGTTGGTAATTGTTCAGGTTCAGGTATGGGTGGTGTTTCTGCCTTACGTGGTATGTTCAAAGATCGTTACCAAGATAAGCCTGTTCAAAATGACATCTTACAAGAGTCATTTATCAACACCATGTCTGCATGGGTTAACATGTTGTTGTTATCATCATCCGGTCCAATCAAGACTCCAGTTGGTGCTTGTGCTACTGCTGTTGAGTCTGTTGATATTGGTGTAGAGACAATTTTGAGTGGAAAGGCTAAAATTTGTCTTGTTGGTGGTTATGATGATTTCCAAGAAGAAGGTTCATATGAATTTGCCAATATGAATGCCACTTCAAACTCATATGAAGAGTTTGAACAAGGTAGAACCCCATCAGAGATGTCAAGACCAGCTACTACTTCAAGAGATGGTTTCATGGAAGCTCAAGGTGCTGGTATACAAGTTATTATGACCGCTGATATCGCTCTTAAGATGGGTGTCCCAATTTATGCAATTGTCGCCATGACTAGCACTGCCACTGACAAGATTTCGAGATCAGTTCCTGCTCCAGGTAAGGGTATTCTTACAATTGCTAAAGAGGTTGCCAACGATGTTAAGAACCCTAAGTTGAATTTGGCTTATAGAAGAAGAAGATTAGAACAAAGAAAGAAACAGATCAAGGAGCTCGCTGATGAAGAGATGGAATTTTCAAAGATTGAAGCTGCTGGTGATGAAGCTTTGTTGACTGAATTGTTAGATCAAATTCAAGAATCCGCCAATAAGCAATTGAAACAGGCACAAAGTGAATTTGGTAATGAATTTTTCAAAAATGATCCAAAAATTGCCCCATTACGTGGTGCTTTGGCTGCTTTCAATTTGACTATTGATGACCTTGGTGTTTCTTCATTCCATGGTACCTCAACTAAGGCCAACGATAAGAACGAATCAGCTACTATCAACCGTATGTTAAGTCATTTGGGTAGAGCTCCAGGTAATCCAGTCTATGGTGTTTTCCAAAAGTACTTGACTGGTCATCCAAAGGGTGCTGCTGGTGCTTGGATGTTGAACGGTGCTATTCAAATTCTTCAATCTGGTATTGTTCCTGGTAACAGAAACGCAGATAACGTTGATAAGGTCATGCAAGAATTTGATTACATTTTGTATCCATCAAAAAGTATTCAAACTGATGGTATCAAGGCTGCTTCAGTAACCTCATTTGGTTTTGGTCAAAAGGGAGCTCTGGCTATTGTTATCCACCCAGACTATCTTTATGCTGCTTTAGATGAAACCACTTATAACGACTATTCTGTAAAGGTTGATAAGCGTCATAAAGCTGCTTACAGATACATGCATAATGCCATCATCCGTAATACTATGTTTGTTGCTAAGGACCATGCTCCTTACAGTGACGATTTGGAACTTCCAGTCTACTTGAACCCGTTGGCTAGAGTCTCGGGTGAGAAAAACAATGCCTCAAACTTAGTTTTCACCAACGACTCCGTCAAGGTTAAGAAACAGGTCTCGAGCACTTTGGATCAATTAGCCAAAGGATTAGCTGGTGAAAAGGGCGTTGGTGTTGATGTTGAGTTGTTAGCAGCCGTTAACATTTCAAATGAAACTTTTGTCGAAAGAAATTTCACTTCTGCAGAAATTTCATACTGTTCATCAGCTGCTTCACCACAAGCCTCGTTTACTGGTACCTGGTCTGCAAAAGAAGCTGTTTTCAAGGCTTTAGGTGTTAAGTCACAAGGAGCTGGTGCTTCATTGAAAGATATTGAAATTACAAGAGACTCCAACGGTGCTCCACAAGTTTCATTATCAGGTAGTGCTGCATCTGCTGCTTCGGCAACTGGTGTAAAGAACGTTAAGGTTTCAATCTCACATGATGACGTTCAAGCTGTTGCTGTTGCCATTAGTGAATTCTAATAAATTTTGATTTTATTGAACACTTTTCTATTTTTTGCTGAAAGGCTATAATTATCTTATTAGTTAATGAACAATTACTATTTATTCTTTTGATATGATCGCTTTTATATGATACTAAAGGAACAATTAGTACAAAGACCAGATGTAAGTACGCTATTTCAAAAGCAAGAAAAAAGATTAAAGACTGGAAAAGGCAGCGGCTGAAACAAGGTCAAAGCAAAGAAACTCCCAAAAAACACATCAGAATCGTTTGAGATATTTACATATTTCTGTAATAAACCATACCCATTCTAGGACTCAACAAACCTGAACCATCAACATCTTTGGAACCTGGAACGCTACTTCCGGCAGCATTAGCTGCTGCAGTATTACTACTAGCTGCGGTCTGAGGCATCAATCCATTGTTGTTATTATTTAACTCATCCTTGGAGTCGCCTAAACCCCACAAATAACCTTTGAACTGTTCGATGGATGATTGTGTTGGTTGTTGTTGGGTAATCAACTTTTTCAATTCTTGAAAACACAAGTTTGTCAAAACTGATTGACCTGCGACTTGAATAAAAAAGGGCGACATAAGATTCATATTCCTAAGAATGCCCAAATCTTCAGACAACTTTTCCAAGGATTTAGAAGACTGTTGATTGTTTTTAAATAGCATTTTTGAAATATACTTGACGTCATACAAGTTTGGGAAGTATAGCTGTAACCATTCTTGAAAATCTTGCTCATCTACCGGCATCTCTCTGTTAGTCAACAAACTTATCAAAAAACCAAGATCATAACCTGAATGATAACTTATCCAAGTAACATTATCCATCAAACACAAACCAGAATCATGCAATAGCTGAGCAAATTCAAAAGGGTCGATACCACGGTCTTTATGTTGTCCAAAGTTGATACCAGTCTTCAACAAGTTATCGATTGAATCAGATGAAAACATCTCCTTACCCAAATCAAACTTGAAATTAAATTGCCATGTAGTTGAAATCTTTGATGGTTTCTCGCCATTCTCGTCTGTTAACGTTAAACCTAATTGTATCAAGTTCAAAATATCGGCATTTGATCTCATGGTTTGATAGTGGAAATCCTTCAAGGATCTAAAAGTTCCTATTGGCCTTGCAACAATACCTGGAAATTCTGTGCTTACAGAAATATAGCTGTATTTTCCAATCAACTCTCTAATTATTGACATTTCTTGTTCCAAGTTTTCTTTCCAGACTTCTCTAAAGTTGGTTTGTTGCTGTTGTTGCTGTAGTTGTTGTTGTTGTTGCAGAAGCAAAAGCTGTTGTTGTTGTTGCAGCTGTTGTTGTTGTTGTAATTGAAGTTGGAGGAGCTGTTGCTGTTGGAGTTGAGTATGCATTTGACTAGGTTGTTGCAGTTGCTGTTGTTGTTGTTGTTGTTGCTGTGGCAGCGATTGTTGTTGCTGCTGGCCTTGTTGTTGTGTCTGTAAATGAAGTTGCTGTTGTTGCTGCTGTAAATGAATCAGTTGTTGCTGCTGCTGCTGCTGCTGTTGGAAAAGCATTTGCTGTTGCAAGGTTCTGTTCTGAACCTGTGGTGACATCATCAATCCAGCCTGCTGCTGTTGAGTTAGATTGTTTGTATTCATTCTCAATTGAGCAGCGGTCTGTTGCAATAGCTCCTGAGGAACGTTCGAACCAGAATTACCCAGTTGCTGCATAAATTGTTGTGGAAGAGTATTGAGGTTCATATTTTTTGACTATAAGATGCTTTTTTGATTGGCATCAACAGTTTATCAAAAGATTAAGATGTTCAGAACTTTCAAACGGTATATCAATACAACTCTCTCTGTTCAATAGTACTCAAATTGGTTAATATACCTGTGATTCCTATGCATTCGTTTAATGCTTATCTGTGTATTGCAATTGTTGAATAATTTCTCTCCCACCAAAGGGCAAAAATTTGAATATAATTGGTGTTGAGCGCACTACCATCATCAGACGACGAGGCAACAGTTGCAAGCTACGATAGATACCACCTTGAGTAGAAGAATAAGCAAGGTATAGTGTAACCGATCTTTCGAATCATCTATTCAAAGCTCTAATAAAACAAGAAAACAAAAAAAAAACACCTAAGTTACTCCTAGTTGCCATCCTTGGACTTCAAAGTTCCAATATTTTCCATCAATCTCAACATATTCCTTAACAACATGGAGATGGTGACTTTACCCGTCATTGGAACGTACAAACTTGCCTTTTGCAAGACATCAGCATCGTTGAAGTTTTTCTCGCTGCTGAAGTTGACACATACCGCACCTGGTTTGATGAACTCAGTTGGAAACTTGTACAGCTTTGAAGGAACACCAGTAATTATAACGTCAGACTTCGATGCCAAGTCTTTCAACTCAGCGCTTGGGTCCAAGTCGACGACCCTGTGTTTTGTCAAGCGCAATCCATCGCCTCTTTCGAATTTTTGGATCCCATCCAAATCAACAGAGTAGACAGTGGCACCATCGTTCGCCAACAACGCCAGCAACGGTCTGCCGACAATCTCTGATCTATTTATGATGGTGACCGTCTTACCGTACAACCTATCCCCGTAGTCCAATAGTTGATTGTAGACACCCAAGTACTCCAAGATCTTGACAATTGCCAACGGAGTGCATGGGATGATGGATTTCTTGGTCTTGGCTTCATCGAAGAACCTGATGTTGTGGTACATGTTCGAAATGTACTTGAAGTTCAAACCTTCAACATCCTTATCTATGGAAACACATTGCTGGAGGTATTGGTCCTGTCTATTTCCAAACACGGGGAAATATACAATAATACCATTGACTGAATCATCTGCGTTGGCTTGATATATGTTTTCTTCCAAAGCTTCCTTCTCAACCTCGATCAACTCGTACTGAAATCCCAACGACTCGCATGTTTTCCCTGTCCACTGGGCATACATCTTTGCACTGGGGTCATTGTTTGCCAAATAACCGACTAATTTCGGTCTCGTATTCAATCTCGATGTGATGTTGAGAATCTCATCACTGTAGACCTTTGCAATCTTGCTTGCGAGGATCTTCTTACCAGCTGTTGATGCCAATGACATGTTGCAAGGTGAATATATATGTGGAAATGCCTATAAGAGAATGAGCTAACTGGCCTCGAGTATAGAAAAACAATAAGTAGTCACTTGGTATCTTCAAACTGATAAATAGCTGCTCTTAATCACTATTTATAAAATTAATTTTTTTTTCAGATAGGCTTTGACTCTGCGTGAGATGAGTTTTAGCAGAGTCAAACTACCGAGATTCACCATAATGGGGATATTAGATGGATAGATGGATAGCTGGATAGATAGATAGATAGATATGAATACATATAGATAGTTGATTAAATAGATAGGTAGATGAACGGTTGATTATACATATATATGGATGGATAGTAACAGGACATGTACTGCTAAGTGCAAGTGCAAGTGCAAGTGCAAGTGTAAATGCTATGTCTGATCAAGACCCCCCAAAATCATCACCGTTTAGCCTTTGAAAGCTGCTACCTCTTGAGTTGTCGCCTGTTGATTCGAACATATATCCGTTGGCATTGCCATTATTAGCGCCAGTGCCATAAAAGGTTGGAAACTGGAATTCGAAGTTTGAACCATCTGAGTTGAATCCTCCGCCGCCAGTTTGATCAAACCCGTTGTATTCGTCGCTCAAAGGTTGAAACGGTGTCATTAAAGTTGCAAGTATTGGCTGTTTCGGAAAGTAGTTAGACGAAGTGGAGTCGTCGTATAGAAGTGAGCTATTGTTCATCATCTGGATGTTCAATATATCGTCATCTATCTCTGCAAATAGATCATTAATGTTCAACTCGTGTTGCTGAAGGTCAAGAGGCTCGATCCCGGTGGTTGCAGTCGGAACAGAAACTTCAGGTGTGCTTGTTACCTGCAATATTTCACTTGCTTTTGCATGATCGAAATGAACCGAATCAGGCGAGTACTTGAAGTCGTCGCCTATTTCTTTGTTCTTCAAATTCTCGTCAACTTTCTCTGGTGCTTGAATGGGAGGGTTTGTCAAGTTCTCAATACCACGTTCACTTCCCAACTCGCCCAATAATACAACCATTGAGTTTCCAACCCCTCCCTTATTGAAAGATATGCTCAACTTCATCCATTTTTCAATTCTTGTCAAAATGACTGACATTCTCTTCGCCACTAACGACTTCTTAGACAAGTTTTGCAAACAGTTTTTAACACGGTCATACTCCCTCTGAACGTTGATGTCCAAATCCAACTTCTCAGATCTGACCAACAACCTTGCTCTAATCAATGCAACTAATGCATGCATTGGTCTATAGTAAAAAAATGTTGGAATGTTTGGAGTATCATCACAACGATTAACAAAAGCATCAATTATCTTTTCACCCGATCTTATCAATGATGAAAGACTCGAAAGGTAAACTTCACCAATTATCGTGGAGTTCCCTTTCAAAACATCACATATTACGGAGTCGTACATTGTCATCAACGTCTGATAATATATTATCATCAACAAATGCTTTGACTTTGATGTTGGAAGAAACAATTCACTCTCTGTTGTCAACTCTTGGATTTTCAACTCATAGCTTTGAATAATATCACCAATCTGTAGTTGATTGATCTTACCTTGTGTGAAAAATTCTGCAATCTCCTGTCCGAGTCCAATCAATCTTGCGTAATATGCCAAAAACCTATCATGAGGTGAAGTTTCACCCATCAACAACACTTTTGTGCACTCAAACAAATTATTGTTCCATGATACACATTTGAACTTGGGTAAGGCCAAACCCAAAGAACCACATGAAGAATAAACGGCAACATAATTTCTCACCATTTTTCTTTCTTCTGAATTAGACTTTAACACGTTGCTTGTTGACCTTATCCGTTCACTTCCCAAGTCCAAGCAAAGAGAGAGATCCAAAGCCATCAATAAGTTCATTTGGTGCTTGAACGACCCCCACTTCTTAGGCGGCGAAGACCAAATTGACAAGATCATGTATATGTATATCAAGTCAACAGAAACATCACCAGTTATTGAAACTCTCTGAGCCAAATTTCTTTCCAAATAGTACAAAAGGGTATCATGTAGGTCTGGTTCATTCAATGCAGTTACTGAAATGCATGCCAATAGTACTAATGGCCTGTTCTCTAACAAGAACTGAAAATCATGATACTCTTTTGAAAACGATACATTTGGCCAAAAGTCTAACATTTCATTCAAAAACAACTTGAAACGTCTCTCTGAATCTTTGAGCGAAAGTATTTGTAGCACAATCAACTCTTTTACAATGTTGTACTGATATGGGATTGATGGTAACTTTGGTATCATTTTAACAGGTCCTTCCTTCATCGAATTTATCGACGATGCAGAAGCTGCCAACTCTTGTGTTGAGGAGGTCTCCATAACATGGGAGATGAGTTGCTGTAATTCAGTCAATTGGCTCTGTATTGCGAAGAGTTCTTCGTTGTTCATGTCTTTTACGTTGCTAGTCACCACCAGCTCGCCGTCTAGTTTTAACTTCTTACTCGCGGTTCGATTCTTTTGGAGATTGTTGATCAGCTGGAAAACATCCTTCACAGCATTCTGCAATATTGGCAACGGATCTCCATTCGCGATATTTGTCTTGGTCTTTCTTGGTCTTTTCTTCGATGTGGAACTGGTTGGGTCTGAAACTGCCGAGCATTCGACACCAGCTGCAAAGCATCTTCGGCATGACTGGTAGGTCGGGTCGTCGTACGAGCATCTCATTTTCAACCGATGGCACCTGGCACACGCTCTCAACTGCCGCCATTTGGTCGAAAACTCTGAA
Source organism: Peterozyma toletana (assembly GCA_003706045.2). NCBI lineage: Eukaryota > Fungi > Ascomycota > Pichiomycetes > Alaninales > Pachysolenaceae > Peterozyma > Peterozyma toletana. Next base: position 98,854 of record PPKG02000027.1, on the reverse strand, counting down.
GTTGATTGGTTCATACTCGTTGAATCAACTGACTCGTCTTTTTTGAAATCTGGGGTTTCAGACATGTCTTTATTTTGATCAAAGAAAGAGATATACACAACAACAAAAAAGATAGAAAAATGCAACTTTTTTTATATTGGGCACCTTCTATTTGTATACGGACTGCTATCTTTTAATTATCAAACTTTTAAGAGATTTGATGTGCAATAATATGAACCATATCAAGAATGACATATGGAAAATTTCATATTTTTTTTATTTTTTTTAGCAGCCAAACTTCAGATTTTGGATCAAGAGATAAGAGAGCAGTCAGTCGGGCTTGTCCGCTATGGAAGAAAATTCGTTCTTTCTATCTAATAATGTATCATATATACTATGTTGTTGTAGTGTCGATGGTAGAGGTTTCATAATGAGCATCTGGAACATCATTGTTGTCTTCGTCTGGTTCTGTGACCTCTAGTTCTCTGATTTCTCTCTCTACTTTATGGGCTCTTCTCAGTACTTCAGTGTTGAAGTGCAAGTAACAGTCAGGAATAATTGTAATGAAGAAACCCAAGAAGTCTTGTAAGAACGTTAGTAGGTATGCGACGATGTGACTCCTTTCTAGGTTGGCATCTACCAATTCATCGATAAAACCTGTATTGTGATTGTTTACCAAGGTCAAGTTAGTTCTGTTGTTTCCGATTATAAACTTTGTAAGCTTCAATGAGATTGAATGGAAGAAGCTCCCGCACTTGGATCTGTAAGTCTTCAACGTGTAAACCAGATGCAACAAGTTTGGGGTGAACCTCAGGTTCCCGAAATCAATAGTGACTATATCCTCCAAAACTCGAATGAAGTTCTTGTCCAACAAAGCGCAAACGAACATTATGGCAGAAATGAACATAAATAGCTTTGAGTGATTCTTGTGTGCTTCGAAATTGTAAGCCAAGTATACGAGAAACAATCCGTATTTCAGCAATATAAATAAAAGTTTGAATAACCTGTTAAAGCCACCGTGTGTGACCAATGCATGTACTGAGCTGACGTAACTTTTGATTCTAACCCAAACCAAACCTGGCAAATCTCTCCAAGTGAATCCTGGGAAATCAAACCCAAATATCCTGATTCCATTGAACATTGTGTTATCCAACTGAATTTGTATGTTTTGCTGGTGCAATCTCTGTTGAAGAATTGGATTATCCCAAATGTTGTCGTTTCGTTGTTGAAAGTTCGCATTATACCCTCTGCCATCTGTCACTGTGATTGGATTAATGACATTCACCTTGATATCTGATAGTGTCAACTGGAAAATTGTCTTTAGCTTGATTAATCCATTCTGTGATAGTAACAAATAAGGTTGATGATCACCTGTATCATTTATGATACAATCGCTCGATGACAATTGTAGCTTTTTCACTTCGTCATTGGGTAATCTGATGGAAATCTCATAGTAGTTTTCTATCATTGGCTGAAATAATGACATCCTTGGCCGTCGTTGCTATCGTGTTACTTGCTTTCCTGTATATGTCCTCTTCTTCAAATTTGATGATGTGGTTAAAACTAGATTTTGGAGGCGTGCATACCCTAGATTTTTACACACATGATATTAACTATGAACGAACCAGGTTTTGTGATATTTACGAAGTAAATAAAGCTTCTCAATTCAAACATACTTAAAGGTGACTCTAGTCTCTGTATTGAAGTAGGTTTCTGTTTTTAATTGGGTTTTTATATGGGTTTTTGGCCATGTTATTTGATTCTCTTCGAAAGATGAATTTACAAATCTTGTAGAGGAAGCAAGTTCGGGATTCGAATAGATTTGCCAACCCATAAGAATGTTGATATATGCAGATTGGTGGTATTCATTAGCACAGATTGGTATAATACATTTAATCTGAAGTGGGAAGCCAACATTTGGCAAATGGGAAAACAGTCTATCACACAGCTAGCTGTGTTGTTTTCCACGAGTTCTATTTACAGCACTTGACTCGTAAATGTGTACAGCTAGCTAGTTGTTTCTCAAGCTTTGGGTTTCAAAACTAGGGCGAAATATGCATCAATACTTGCTTTCTTCTCATCTTCTATATTTTTCAATTTTTTGAAATCCGGATCATCTCTCTTTTCAACAGTGGCTAATATGTTGTAGTCAATATACTTGATGTTGTCGTGAATTGAGTTTTTGATCCTGTTTATCGAGTTGATGTTCAAAATTATACTGTTGATATCCTTCTTGGCCTTTGGTGATATTTTCAATAACTCCAGCTCTAACTCTTGGATAAACTTTTTGATCATTTGGTTTGATCTGATCTCCACTGATTTTACCTTATTGATATCCCTCAATACAGATGAGTAATCATCACCGTATTTCTTGATGATTTGTGAGACATTTGTAAGCTTGTAGTTTTTGAGATAGTACTCGTTTAAAATTTCATTGAATTCCTTTGTGAAGAAAGATCCCGACAACCTTGAAAATAGTTGCAAATGATCTAATATCTGATTCGTGGTCAAACTGCCACTCTGAGTCTTCAAAAATAACTTTTGGATATTCCAGATCAATTTATAGTAATACGATTGTCTTTCAACATAAACCATTTCATTCCTATTCAATCTGGAGACTTCGATCAATCTTTGATCCAAAAATTGATAGAGTAGTATGTTTGTTTCACCATTTGCCTTTAAATTGAATTTCAGCAAATTTTTTAAACTCTTGAACAACTTGTTCTTGGATTCGTCACTCTTTTTATCCTCCTTTACCGATTTCAATTTCAAAGTTGCAATCAAATAGTTGTTGAACAACTCGATATCGACATCTTTGGATGGAATCTTCAAAGTTTGCTCTTCAAAGAAAATCACTGACTTACTGTACAAACCCAAATGATTCAAGCTTTCCAAGTATAAATTGATTGAGTATTTATTTGCTGGAAATCTCTTTCCCGAAACGTTCAACTCATTCAATGGAATCATACTGTCGACCGGTTTTTCTTGATTCTTCTTATCATGATAACTAGGTTCATTATATCTGAAAATTTGATTTTTTGACTCATCATCGTTGCAAATATCAAACCAGTTTCTCAAAATATTCAAAGATCTTGAAATATATTTTGGGTGGCTTCTTCTTGCAAAACACAAGGCATAGTTCAACGCCAATTGTTGATCCACCTTAGCAGTGGATTGAACCAACTGCCAGAAGAAATCCAGCTTTGATATACATAAATTATCATCCTTCAACTTACTTAACCCGTTAAACAAAATTGTGAATGTCTTGATATCTGGCTTCAAACTCCCATTAAATGGTAATGAATCAAACAACTCCCAAGCATACTTCAAGTTGTTTGAGTTCAACAAAGCCGACAACGCAGAATTGATATGGATGATTGAACACGAATCAGTTTCCTTCAAAGTCGTAATCATCTTATAAATCTTCTGGGATTGTTTGTCGCTTAGCGGTACTTTCAAGTTCGAGAGTCCATCAAAAAGAATTGTATAGGTTAAATCGTTGGTTGGAACACCCCACTTCTTCCTGTATTGAAATAAGGCAATTGAATCTTCCAGATTTTGTTTTTTTGACAAGAGATATTCTTGGATCTTATTCATAGAAACAACACCTTTTGATTGTGCCAATCTTGCAAGATATAACGCTTTGTTGACCTCATCCTTAGATAGAAACTTCAAAACATCCTGTAACACCACTTCTGAGTCCTTTAACTGTTCACCACTGGTACCCAAGGATGTATAGATCAACCTCCTGTTTGGATTTGTGAACAACTTCTTCAAATCATCATCGGAAAGCTTTAAATCTGGTCCAATTTTGTCGTTTGAAATGTTTTCATCAATCTTGATGTTTAGATCTTGGGATAAGATTTTTCTAGCAGTACCTTTTGTCAAAGGCTTTAACCTCTGGTCATTTATATAGTGTTGTCTCTTCCTTTCTCTGTAGAATTCAGCCTTCGTGTCTGACTTCTTTGGTATTTTATAATCTTTATTTTTTAACGATGATATGACGCTTCTTGCCTTTGAGTTTAAAGTTGGAAACGTCTGAAACTTTCGCACCAGTATCCTTGGTAAGTAAAATCTTCTGATCATCAAGGGGTTAGACTTCTTGTTATAACTAGTATATATATGTATATGTTTGAATAACTTCTGATAAATTCTGAATTGGTTTTGGGTTTTTTCAAATTTTTCACATTTTTTTTTGTAGAGATGAGACATTTGATATCACAAAAACCGAAGAGACATTATAGATACTACTCTAATACACAATCGATAAGAAGTTGATGGTGTTGTTTGATTTTGCCTCAGTTTGATTCCAAGCCAAGTGCCATGTCTTCTTTTATCAATAACTATAATAACTTATCGGTTCCATTTCGATTGTTGAAGCTTTCATATGTACATCAGCAAACGGATGATCCGAACGTGCTGAACGAGTTGAATGAGTTATCATCGACTTATAGATTCAACGACAATAGTGCCATCGAAGTTTCATCATCAATCAACGAAATTCAAAATAAGCTTACGTTCAAAGACTTGGATTTGCTGATTTTGGCTTTCAAAAATTCAAACAATAGTGTTTCATTAGATGACTATAGCAGATATCTATCGTTAATACGAGAGAAAGCAATACGATTTTTGTTGATGAATGAGCCACTTTTAGCTTCAAACAGTGTGGTTGTACCGTTGAACAATGGACAATTGGTCAAATTTAATAAGTTTCATGCGATGGATGACTTGATTTTTTACTGTCAGCTTTTAATGTTCAGCAAGAACTATGAAAACTTGATAAATCATTGCTTCCGAAGATTACAACATTTCGAAAACAATTTACTTAACAAGAAATATATAAGGCTAATTAATGGAGATAAGAGTAATTTATTGAATGACACAACTCATGACGATGATGACGATGATGATGACATAAGTTCAAATGCATCGTCAGACGATGGGGATGATAAGGTGGACCCTCAGCTCCCTACTGAGTTGAAATTGAAATTGATTGAAAGGGATGTTATCAACTATTTCATAGTCAAGTATTTGATTGCGATAGTACATTTTTTGCAAAAAGATTACCAAGCGTTTATTACCAATTTTATTCAAACCATCAACTCGAAACCAATCTTTAATATTGATCCAATTGATGTATTGTTGAATGAGTTTGATTTGAGGAATGGTTGTGTTGGATTGGAGGACTTAATGAATTATTTATCTCTTGCGATAATGGTTGTGAAACCTATTAGGGAGTTTCAAGAGTTAATCTTCAACAATGATGATAGTAAGTTGGGCAAAATCTTCAACTATTATCATAATGATTCAATTTTGAAAATGTTCAAATATCAAATCAATTGTCAATTTGATGAATTCAATTCACAGTTAATCAGGAACTATTCAAAAAATATGAAATATGATTTGAATTTATCGAACGAATTTGATTATTTGTCCAAGGTCTTGAGACAAAAGCAATATTTGTTGGTGTTGATCTCATCCAGAAGAATTTCAACTCATAAGTTAATTAAATTGTTGGGGTTGGGATTTGAAAAAGAAATGGATGTTGAAAATGAGATAAAAGTATTGATCAAATCTTTAAGGTTGAAAATCAGGTATGATCAATCAAACAAGATATTCGAGGTAATTGATCCTGTAGAGTTTGAAAGATTTGAGAAGTTAAAAATTGCGGATATGTTGAATGAATTGTATCAACAAATTGCTAGAAATGAATCTCAAATCAGCGATTTGAAATCAAACTTGATTCATTGATAGATATATAAGGTAAATAACGCCTATTTTTATTTAATTTCTCTAAACAGTAACATCAACTTCACAATCAAATAACTTATCGTCGTTTCTTACTCCATTTTCGAATATGTTCTCCAAATCAACAATTTCCTTACACAGTTCAACAGTCAAATTGATATAGGTATCCTTTTGAATAGCAATATCATCTTCAATTCTTATTCCAATGTTTCTATAAAATTTTGGATACTTTAAATCATCTGGAATATAAACACCTGGTTCCACTGTGACGACTTGATTTTTTTTGAACTTCAGCATACGAGAATAATTTGGAACATCGTGGACATCCAATCCAAGATTATGACCTATGTAGTGGGGATACAATTTAGTTGTTTCAAACTCACTTAAATGGAAACCTGGTAAGTTGTTTAATTCATTTTGCAATTTGGCAACGCTAATTCTATGCAAATCGTTGATTGAAATATTGTTTGACTCCGTGCATTGTTCGATGCAAAACTTCTCGACATTAAGAACACATTGGTATAAATCCCTTTGAGGTTTAGTGAAGACTCCGGAAATTGGCCAAGTTCTGGAAATATCAGATCTATAACCACCAATTTCACCTGCAGCATCAACCAAAACCATTTCCTCATCGTGAAAGATATCATCATTTCTTGTATAGTGAATAGATAATGAGTTTGAACCCCCCGCGACAACTGGAATATAAGCATTTCCTGAGCATCCACCTTTGATAAACTCGTGTTCTAAGAAACTAGAGAGTGTTCTCTCATTCTGGAAAAACTTGGAGAAGGCTTTGTTGTAAGCTCTTCCTGAAATTTGACCCAGTTTTCTCATGACTTTGATCTCTGCATCTGATTTGATAGCTCTTAGTTCGGTGAGGTAAGGGTTTATCAGTCGTATGGTCTTTGATGAGTGTTGTAACACATTTGATAAAGTTTCGTTATTCTTATCACCACCATCTTTAACAAATTTCTTGAAAAAATTTGAGGTTGATTGAAACTTGCTGAAATCATCTGTGTGCATTTCTGAGTCACAGTATACAAAATGATTCCTTTTGATCAATTTCTCCAAATATGAAACGAACTGATCATTGCTTATCGACTCATCAGCATTGAAAATTTCCTTGACACCTTCCAATCCTGTTCTATGGCCCTCCCATTGTTCTACCTTATCATTCTTTGGTGGCACAATCATATGAAATATCGTATCGTCAAGATTGTTTGATGGTTTTTCCAATATACAAATCGAATCGGGCTCATTCCAACCCGTTAAATAATATAGATCGTTGTTCTGTTGAAACTTGTAAAACACTGCACCTGTTGCATATTTGACACTTGAACCACAGATTATGACCATTGATGATTCCGGCAACGTCCGCAACAACTTTAGCCTTCTCTCATAGTACTCCAACGCTGAAATACCGGGTGTGAGATCTCCCAGTTTGATGAGATTCGGTCTTGTTTCGAAAATTGGTTGACCAGCGACAAATGGTGGGGTCTCACGTTTTGAGAGAAATGAGCTTGGAAACTGTCTGGGTCTCGTTGAAGGGTTTTGCAAGCTTGAAAAACCACGTATAAGGCATCTCTCAAACCTTACTAAAGATGACATCTGCTTCGTAATAACCATTGAAACTTAGCTTGATACCAGCTCTTGAGTCAAAGCTCATATTATCACATCATTTTGAAAAATAATACCACAAAGGTGTCTGTCATTTTTCACCGTGTCAATGATTCTTTCTCCATCTCAACTTTTCAAGTTTTTTCAACTTTTGACTTTACCTATTCGCTCCACGATAATACCTAATTGATAAGCCGAGTTGGGTTCAGTTTGAAGGCCATATTCGTATAAGTTTATAAGGCAAAGGTTCTGAGAAGGTTGATTTGCATTTTGAGGACTTAAATTTTTTTTTTAGCTCTGTGGAACCATATAATAACACACATACACATACTCATATAATCCAAAAAAAGCGAGAATGTCAGTACCGGTAATAGCTTCGAGTTTCTTGAAGCCATCAAAAGAGAGATTGTTGAAGTTGCAGGAGTTGAGTTGTAATATCTTCAAAACAACTTTCAACCCTACCAACCAGAGGACAGGTTCAAAAATCTTGAACCAGAGGTTGAGAGGTCCTACCATATCCAACTACTACGGTAATCCAAATTTCATCAAATTCAAAGAGTTGAACGCCATGGTCAGCCACTTGGACATCAGCTTGGTTGACCAAGAGGAACAATACAGGGTTCGTTTGGCAAACTCGAGAAGAAAGAGAGGAAAAGGTGCTCCAAAGAAGATAAAGAAGGAAGATGTAGCTTCTGCCAAGGGTAAGAAGAAGTAGTTGGTTTGACATTTGAAGGAAGCCAAAACATGATCGATAAACTTCATGTACATACCTTTATTATTTTATTTTTGCTTTGTCTCAACTCAATTTCAATCAACATCTAATCATCTTAACATATATCTAATCTATATCTGTATTTATATTCACCTACCTATCTATGTATATTACCCTGTCTGGTGCACACTTTTGAATTCGGCTAGTGAGCCGGTGAGGACGACATTTCTCAAATACACCACAAAAATATGGTTAAAACGGGGTCTTTTGCACAAAATCTTACACAAACCCACTCAAGAATGGGGTCTATTGGCTGGTTTCCCTTTTCCACAGGCGGTTTTTCCAGTAAAAAGCTTTTCCGATCATAGTGGGAAAAAAAATGGACACCTCCTGATGATGGTATAGTTTTATAAATGGGACTTTTCGATAATCTCAGCTTCTTCCGTTCCACACTTGAAAAATGTCTAGAAACAAGTTTGAAACATCCATGGAGTACTCAATTTTGAGTGAAAATTCTGAGACTTTATGATTCCATTCCAGTATTTGTTTTGATATTTTTCATTGCAGAAAAGCTTTAATTATTGGTCTTTCAGGATCACTCGTTGAGGTGATTCTTGGTATTCAAGTCCTCTTGATAAATGGGATAATCCCAAATTTGTTTTCTTTTTTTTCATAATTTTTTTTTTTCTTTGAGAGTAGGCCTTGAGAAGAGCAACAAGATATATACATAAAAGAATAATTAATATCAGTTATCACGATCTAGGGGAATATTATTTGAAGAATTATAAAAATGTTGATGAAACGTACTGTTTTTCAGCCTTCTACAAGAAGATTGTTATCAACATCAAGATTGTTGAGACAAGAATTGAAAAAAACGATTGAAGAACCAATTGTTTTGAAGCAGACTGCGACACCAAAGAAGCAATCCAAATTTAGAAAGTATGGTAGATATGCATTTAGAACAACTTACTTGTCAGTGTTGCTGAGTGTTGGTTACTTGGGTTATTCGATCTATGCCGAGATGAATCCAAGCCTGCAATTACCGCAGACTGAGCTTACAACCGCTGGTGCAAAGAAGAAAACTATTGTCATCTTGGGTACCGGCTGGGGTTCAGTTTCATTTTTGAAGAATTTGGATACCTCGTTGTATAACGTTATTATTGTTTCCCCAAGAAACTACTTCTTGTTCACTCCATTATTGCCTTCTGTTCCAACAGGTACAATTGACTTGAAATCGATTGTTGATCCAGTCAGAACAATCGCAAGACAAACACCAGCCGAAGTTCACTACTTGGAAGCAGAAGCTACCCATATCGATCCAAAGAGTAAGAAAATTACCTTGAAGCATATTTCGCAATCGACAAATCCTGGTCTCTCATCCTCCACAAGTCATCCTGATATTGTCACCGATCTCTCATATGACTATTTGGTTGTCGGTGTTGGTGCTCAGCCAAACACTTTTGGTACACCAGGTGTTTATGAGAATGCATCCTTCTTGAAAGAGGCAAGTGATGCAGTTGAAGTTAGATCGAAATTGATGCAAAACATTGAAGCTGCTCAATTATTACCAAGAGGCTCAGACGAGAGAAAAAGATTGTTGACTTTCACCGTTATTGGTGGTGGTCCAACAGGTGTTGAATTGGCCGCTGAGGTCAAGGACTACGTTGATCAGGATTTGGCTAAATTTTTCCCAGGTATTGAAACTGAGGTCAATGTTCAGTTGATTGAAGCATTACCAAACATCTTGAACACTTTCAACAAGAAGTTGATTGCCTACTCAGAATACGTCTTTGATAGAATCAACATTGATTTGAAAGTTAATACAATGGTCAAAAAAGTCGATTCACAAAATGTCTACGCATCCATCAAGTTGCCAAATGGAGAATCCGAACAAATCACATTACCATATGGAGTATTGGTTTGGGCAACCGGTAATGGTCCAAGAGAAATTGTCAAGGATTTGACATCCCAGATTGAAGAACAAAAGAATGCCAGAAGAGGTTTATTGTTGAACGAATTTTTGAAAGTCAATGGATCAAACGATATCTTTGCATTGGGTGATTGTACTTTTACCAAACATCCACCAACTGCACAAGTTGCTCACCAACAAGGTATCTATTTGGCAAAGTTATTCCAAAACTTGTCGAAAATCGAGGATTTGGAGTTCAATCTTCTGAAACAAGGTGAAAACAAGGAAGAAGTTGACAAGATTCAAAGAAAATTGAACAGATCAAAGCAAAACTTACAACCATTCACTTATTCACATATGGGTGCTTTGGCATACATTGGTTCGGAGAGAGCAGTCGCTGATTTAGTTTGGGGAGATTGGTCAAACATCTCCACAGGTGGTTCTTTGACTTTCTTGTTCTGGAGAACTGCATACGTTGCTATGTGTTTGAGTGTTAAAAATAAGGTCTTGATTGTTACTGATTGGCTGAAGGTTTCGATCTTTGGTAGAGATTGTTCCAAGGAATAGATACCTTTGTATCTTTTTGGCCTCCTTTTTCAATAATTCGCTTTGTATGAAAAATCATCCATAAATGGTTCTATTTTTCTTCTTTTAACTCTTTTTACTTTCATACATATACTTCCTTTTTTTCTTTTTTGTTACCATTACAAATATAATATTCATTTATACCTATAAGATCAAACTTAGCATTATACTCATCTTTTTTCACATCTTTTTTTCAGAGATGAGCTAGACAAGTTAATGAATAAATCAAAAAATAAAATAAAATCAAAAAAAAAAAAAAAAAGCTCCGAAACGGGGAATTGAACCCCGATTCTCGCGATGAGAACGCGAAGTGATAGCCATTACACTATTTCGGATAATTGGATGATATAGTGTTTAAATTACATATACTTATAAGTCCCAAGAAACGGGAAAAAACCCCTTCGCTCTTTTGGTGACTAAATGTGATTTAAAATAAGTAATAGAAGAAGAAAATGAATATTTTTTCTTTCTTCTTTGTATAATCTCCTTGTTTTTCGATGAAAAAGATGTGAGAAGCTTTTATACGTCAAGTCACTTTAATTATAAGCGTATAGTATGTAAATAGTTAGTTATCCAATACATCTGATGTCTTTTGACGACCTCTTCTTGGAGGGAAGTCAGTTTTACATATCTCTCAGTGGTTTCCTTCCTTTAAAACGACTGGTTGTTCGATTAATTGAATGTTATTTTCAAAAAAAAAATTAACAAATGTGCAGACGATAATTACCCCGAATTGTGCTACTACGTTACTTGAAAAAGAAAATGAATACTCTATTTGGTACTTCGTTTCCCTCACCAATTCCTAATTATCTTTTATGAATAATACGAAAAACTTTCCAATGTAACTAGTTACGTGCAGGCACTCTTATATCAAGCGTCTGTTTGCTTTGAAAGAATTGATCTAGCTCCTGCCAATCAAAATTTTCAGCCTTTAATCTTGATTATGTATAAGGAACTTGGTTGCTTCAATCCAATTTTCCACATCTAATAACGCCATATTTGCTTAGACTGAATAAGAAGAGTTGAAAAAAACAAGCTTTTACTTTTCGTCATGTATTGTTTGCAAAACTATATATGGGGATAAATATAAAATTTGATCGCAATTGAACTAACCCTTATGTGTCCAAAATAAAAAAAGGTCGAAAAAGAGGGAAATAAGTAAAAGACAAACCAAATATAAGGAGAGTGGATTAATAACTTCGGTGCACTTAAGCATTAGACAAAAGTGGAGCCTGCTCGTTATCCAGTAGAACTCCGCTGCGTCCATTGCTCTTAGTGACCAACTCACCAGATGCGCTCAAGGCGGAAGCAATGAAGGTGATGGATCCAATGATAACTGCAAAGATCCATTGCAAAGCAATGATTCTACTGAAGAACTGACCTGTAGCAACACCAAACGTCAAAATGGTCATTGAAAACCCAACACCGTAATCGTTGTACAAGGCCAAAAATGTCAATGGAACAAGCAAGAAATCCCAGATAAAAATGTTGGCCAAAATGCGCAAAACTAAACCCTTACCATGGGAATGGAAGACAATTGCACCATTCCAAAAGATTGCGTACAAAGTCCATGAGAGAGGAAAAGCAGCAGTGGATAAATGAATGGAGAACCAGTTAGAGACATCCTTGATTGCGTAGGTCTTGTGAATTGTGTACAAGCTCAACAAATTGAACAAGTTAACAATCAAGACGATTTCAGCAATTATAAAATGATGTTTTCTAAATGTCAAGAACCACAAAAAATTCAAAATGTTGTTTGTGATGAAATGATAGCCAACAACATTATCGATTCTCTGCTGTTCTTGGATTGTTGTTGATTCGTTTTTCGTGAAAAACTGTAAGGTAAACACAAATTGGATCAAATATTGCAAGATCCAATACGTAAGTGTTATTATGAGAAACCCAGTGAATGGAGTTTGATAAGCTTTCGAGTGGTGATGGAACATAAAGTAATGGAAATTACCAAATATTGCAAGAGCAAACGATGCAATCGATGCAACTTGGCGGGTATAGAACTTTGATTCTTTAGTCATCTTTTTAAGGTGTGTTTGGAATGGCTTCTTCGATCAATTGAAATATTGTTCTTTGAAACTTGGATTTTATTCACTTCTTGTATCTAAACCCAACAGAAATGGGTGCTTATATATAATTTCGTTTTACAATTCAGTTCCAAGATTGCTATTTTCCACACTCTTCTAAGGTTGCTATTTCTGATCGTACGTGGATTTTCATTTTTCGTAAAAAATAGGGGTAACTCGGCTAGACTCAAAAGTGGATAGAAGTTGATCAATATTGATAATTCAAATGCTCCAATTGCAAATAAGTCTCCCCGATTTATTCATCTTGAATTGATATAAAAAAGCTAGTTACTAATCAAAAAGAGGCAAAAATAACACAGGCCGAAGATAGGGTGTTGCAGTTTAGGTCAAAGATATTGCGCTACAAGACGATACGATACTAAAACGCCTTTTCCCGAGAAAGGAAACGGAAAAGTCCTACTTTTCAAATTGAACCTCCCCAAAGAAACTTCTTTTGACCTTTAACCTTTGGATCTAGCAAGACCCTATAAATAGCACCACCGTTCGTGTCGCTATCATCCATACCTTCAACTTTAACTTTGTTCAGCTTTTGGGAAGCGCTTGTAACAAACAACTCATTACCATTTACTCCACCAAGACAGCAACATGTAATACTTCTGGACTTCTCAAACTTGAACTCTTCCACTAGATTGCCAAGTCTATCATATTTGGCAACTTTATAAGTGCCAAACATGGCACAGTATAAGTTATCATCTTCATCCAAGCAACAGCCATCCGGCGCGGACAAAATTTCGGGATAATCATTGGATGTATTAATGTAAGCTCTCTTGTTGCTAATCTTACTTGTTTTCTTATCGTAGTCGTACTCCCAAATCGTATAGGTTATGGTATCGGTGTGATAAAACTTTGTGAGATCATTGTTGAACCCACAACCATTGCACATGCCCAACGTATGGCTCAACTGGGTCACCTCACCATTTTTACAATCGACAAAATACAAGGAACAGGAAGGATTTTTAGCATTCTCCAAGCCCCATTCGTACTTTAACGTACCAACGAAGTAATTCCCATTCGGATCTGTGATACCATCTGTAAGTCTTTCAACTTTCAGGGTCTCATCATCCAAAACTTGAATCACATTAGGTTGAAAAGTTTTTTTAGTAAAGTCAACAATTCCCAGACCTTTTGCACAAAATCCAATGACTTTGTTTGGGTCAGATGTCAATGAGATTGAACCGATTTGTTCACCGATGTTGAAATGCTCGTGTGTTGACTCAATCTCCTTGACCATTTTCTCCGAAAACTTCTCATACTTGTACGAATCCTTTGGAAGCTTAAGCCTATGAATCTCACCTGTATCTGCAGAAGCCCATATAACACTGTTATCCAAATAGTTGTATGTTATCGCCTCTGATAACTCATCTTCTTTCCAATGGAACAATGGCGTATGAATTATCTTTTGTGCAACCATTTCTGCTTGATGGTTACTTCATTCTCTCTGATCATATCACTGTTGCTTCAAACCTCACTTTATATAGACTTCGAATTGGCCTAAAGTGGATACACTAGTCCTCAAAACTTGCTTACCCCAACATGATGATACAAGTTCTACAGACCCCTCTACAAACCATGCTACTTATACTAATAAAAATTAATGAATTCAATCAAAGATGATGTTTTTTAACCCCAAATTATTTATACCCGAACATTCAGTTTCCAGCCAACCATACAATACCTTGCCATAACCCAAAACACATCACCGATCAAAGCAATAACACCTGTATAAATGATGAAATTATTATATTCTGTAGCACTAGCGCTGCCTATGATTTTTCCAGCAAGTGGAACACCTGCCAATACGCCTATTCCAGTAAATAAACAGCTTGTAGCATATCTCTTTCCAAAATGCCTTGTTGGTGATACCGCTCCACAGCAAACTGGTGTTAATGATAACACAGAAGCGGAGAAAAACCCATAGGCAATTACAAATACCCATAGTGAAAGTTCATTTTTTTCACCACAACCAAGCCATATTCCCAAGACTGCAATTGCAACCATGAAGATCATCACTATTGTAACATTATATGGACCATATGCATCTGCAAATAGTCCAGGTATCGATCTACCAAACACACCAGCGCTGTTCATCACAGTGATCATCAAGTATGCATTTGTCATACTGGTGCCTCTTTTTATCGCATATGAGCTGAAATATGTTAACGTGTTTGTCAACGATAACTCACTAAATAGAGTTGCCAAAACACAGAATAAGAACTTTTTGTCTTTCAAAGCTTTGAAATCAACAGATCCTTTAATGTAAATCCAAATCATATGTATCTGCAACTTTAACGAGTACAGTTTACCCACACTCTCTCTTCTGTTCTCCTCAGCTGCTTTGAAAGACGACGGTGACGATAACCTCTCCTTTATCAAAAAAAAGGCAATTGATAAACAGAATAAACAGAAGAAAGACAAGATTCCGATTGCCCATTCAAAGCCAACCGATGCATATAACTTACGTAACATTATTGGCATGATTATGCCTCCCAAAGAACCACCACTACCACAAATTCCAATTGTCAATGCTCTTCTCTTTTTAAACCAGTGAGATAAGACACCAATCAATGGATTCATACACAACGCAACACCTAACCCGCTAACTATACCCAAAGCTAACACAAACTGATAAACTTCTTCACAATTGGCAGTTGCCATGAGTCCCAGAGTAAGAAGAATGGTTCCCAGAATCATGGGGATTCTAGCACCAAATTCATCAAATATGATACCACTGAAGATACCACCCATATAAGAGCTTGATGTCATCATAGCGAAGATCCAACCGGTGGAAACGGATGCATCTGGCAAATCTCCCAATTGGTTGGACACAATATATGATTCAATACTACTCAGACTGTTACCAATACCAAAAACGGCTATCAATCCAAAGAAGGAGCCCACAACTATCAACCATGCCCTTAGCCCCCCATCTGGGAAATCTTCCTCTTCATTCTCCTTATTTTCTTCAGCATTTCCTTCAGCATCATCTTCATTAACCGTCTGTCTACTACCGATTTCTGTCAATTCGACGAACTCATCCTCGCTTCTGTTCATTTCACTTTCCTTGATTCAAGCATTAGTCTTACTAAGAAAGGTAAACAGCTTCTTTTTTTACTTATGCTTTTGTATCACTTAAAATGAGATTAGCTTACATGTAATCTAGCGCAAACAGTTTCCGACACGTCTGCCGCTAGAGCTATCTGTCTCTTCTGATTGTGAAGATCATGCTATCATTTATATATATATATATATACTACTACTAACCACACCCAGTAATTTTGTTTTTGGGAACATCATAACCAGCTTGTTTCCATGTTGTCAAGTTTGCATTACTATATGCTGCAAGATGGTTCTCAATATACTCAGACGTTGGATATCCTTTTGGATCACAGCTTATTGAGATTTTGCCTTTTGGTTGGTAAATTCTAATATAATCAATTTCCAAGGTCGCTGGAAACAGCAATGTGTCCCATTGGATCTCTGACCAGGAGTATGAAAGTCCCAAGTTGAAAATCATTGACATTAGTTCTTTGGACATTTTTCTCCAATCAATATTACCTTCTGGATGGAAGGCCTTAGCGTTAAAAGAAGAAGTTATAGAATCTCCAATTGCAAACGAAAGATAGTTGTCCTGTTCTTTTTTCGAATCACTTCTATACTCCATCGAGTAGGTTTGGAAATTATTGGAGAACAGTTTGTGCTCTTTGTCAATACTAAAGCTTTGCTGGTCTGTTGACTTTTCAAACCAAGTTGTGTTTAAGGTGGTGACTGTTGAGACAGATTCTTGATAGGGTGTACCTACATAATCATGCATCCAAGTAGTTGTTTTGTTTGGAATTGCAATGAATTGATAATCTGGTAACCACCAAGGGTCAAAGGGTGCAACTTGCACGGTTTGTATAACAGTGGCCAAATCATCGGTGAATGAGCCTTCAACGATATCTATTTCAGGAGCCCCTCTACCAACACCTTTATTTGGATGATCTTCGCCACTACATGTACAACTATTCAACCTTTGGCCTCCCAACATGGATAATCCGTCTGGTGACGACTGATTTGCTGTTATTCCAGAATCACAAGCATCATATGTATATGGCCAGACTCCGTCTGTTGAAGCCATATGACCTGCTCTTGCCAAATTTCCCAAACTCCAAATAGCAGGCCAAAACCCCTTTGAATGAAAACTTCCTGGTAGTCTAGCTGAAACTTCAACTATACCTTGAGTGAAGCACATCTTGTTCCAACTTTGCAACATACCGGATCGATAACTCAAATCGTGATTTTTGTAAGCATCTAGCCTGATATTCAAAGTACCATTTTTTGTTGTAATCAGATCAGGATCATACCATTCTAAATCATTTGTTGCAGCATAGTGAATATCAACACCTTGCCAAAATTGGTCTTCTGACTCATAGAAGCTTCTGCCTTCCACATTGAACTCATCGGAAAACGCTAATTCCCATTCTTCCCCATCCGAACCATTTTTGAAATAGAATTGTTGTGGAGTATCTGGATCAACCAAAGACTTACGTATTGATGCAAATGAGGGATACACATAGTTTGATAGTAGTTCACTCTCATAGATATTATGTTGTGTTCTACTTTGCTCTATTATATATGGAATGAAGCCCCCAATCACCATAAATAGAACAAATAAAAGCATTAGACTTAATCCCAACAAGTGACCAAAACTGAGGTTCGATTGTACTGTTTTCACCCTTAGTTTGTAAAAATCAGAGAATCGTAGTCCTATAGGATCATTGGGGAAGTCCAATGTCTCTAAATCTTCGATCTGGCTTTCAACGTCCCTGGGTAATTTGTGAACGTTCACAGTCGTTGTCTTTTTTTCATCGTCGGATGTGAAAGAAGTTGATGCAACAGGTGGTGAGTTTGTCGATCTTGAAGATGAACTTGAACCTTGTTCAATCTTCTTACTGATGTCTTCTAGCTCCAAAATATCATATTCCTCCACAATTGATGGCTTTCTGACGCTCGTGCTCCCTTCACTGCTACAGCAGTTATCGTAATACTGTGTATAGAAAAATGGGTTTTCATACTTCAAAATCAAGTCTGAATTCTCCTTGAACTCTTTCAATGCCTTACTCACTTCTAGTCTCTTATCTCTTATTCTATCCTCTGTCGAAGAGCTGTCTGTATTGGAGCTCAAATTACTCTCTGATCTAGGTATAACTCTAATGCTTGTGACTGAATATTTGTGCCCTTCTAGTTTTTTTCTATTTTTCTCAACTTTGCTCAAAGTTGACTTCGTCAACAATCGAGTCTGCTTCTCTTTCTCTACCTTCTTGCCTTTTCGTATTGTTTCAGCGGTTGTTGATAAAGCTGCAGTTTCTTGGTTTTGACTGTTTTCCGAGGAGCTGGAACCAGACCGTGGAATCCTCGCATTGATTGTTGGCATTTTGATTAGTATAGCGAAATTTCCCTTATTCACAAATACTGAAAATGAGGATGCAGATGAACTCTTTTTTATATCGAACTTTGGCCCTCATCAACCTCTTCTTCCCTAGAAGTCTTTCCCACAAGTTCCACACTATCAGCAATCTTGCTATGCCAGCAAATGCATAGGGTTGAACTTTGAAGTTTCTTCAAATATACGAACTACTCAGTTTTGGTCTTGATCTTTAGCAAAGGGATACATCGCTAGTTCATCAATTTCGAAAATCTGTAAATAAGCTTTTTTGAAAGATGCAACTCTTCTGTGAAAAAGATACTGTTTTAGTAAAACTACATATTTCCATCTGTTTATAGATAATAATTCGTACACAAGAAAGGCGTAAATTGCTCTATTCAGCGGTTAAGTATTCACTCAACTCAAGTGTATCAAAATCATAAAACGACCATGAATCTAGATTATTTGGTATAATAAACCATCATTAGATATTGCTGTTGTTTTATGTGCTCCCCTATAGGCCCCTCAATTTCTAAATCAATCGGACAAAACTTAAAAACCACAGCTAACTAAGTTGGAAAGTATAGCAGGTGGTTCAAAAGCAGCATGTTGTAGTGTATGATTCATTGACTTTAGCAGGCCAGCAACAGTAGTTTTCCACAATAAGGTTCTCAAACTTAGTTCCAGAAAAATCAATAACCCCTTTCTGTATGACCTGAGGACCAACAACCTCTTGGTATGCGCCACAGGCTAAGTATGGTGCTTTATGTAGGCTATTATTCAACCTTTTATTATCGTCGTTTCATGTATTTTAGATAAGATTATTTCATCTCAGCTGCTGGCTTCCTGTATAACTATCGAAGTGTAAACTTTGAATGTTCAGCTTGGTGCTTGTTATAGTGAAGAGTGGTTGTTTTTTCCTATCACAGATATTGGGTATTTGGCTAAGTTCAAAAGTCTAAAGTTTTCCTGGTTTGGACTGTCATACCATCTAATCATCTGACCATCTATTTTTATATATATATATACATATCTATCCATCGTTAAGGACTTATCGAACCCCAACTTTTCAACCCATTCGAGCCATCCGCAATCTTTTCTTTTCCCTCTCAGTTTGGTCACTGTTTCAGCACTGATTTTGAAAAAGAGGTGATCTTAAGCAAAGAGTATTCGGAACTTTGTAGAAATTTCAGATCAGTTGTTACAAAAAACTCGTATATGGCTTGCTAATGATGTTCGCACTGTCGTCTCAATGGCCGGCTAAAATTTCTTGTGAAAACATCAAAAATTTCCAAGCTGAACAGCTATATGGCCTGTAACTCTTTCATAGAACACTACCATCACCATAATCTTTGTTTGAATAGCCTTTTACCACTTGCATCCAACAGTGAAACTTCAATGTGATTATAATGCTGTAAATTTGGTTTTTGAATCATTTAGCATCTCATATTATATTATAGAGAATAAGTTTGGTTTCATCCGAAACTTCTCCACTTCGAATTCAAGATCTTCTTGGGAGATTTGAAAACTCAAAGGGTGAATTAAACTCCGAGTGCTACCAAGACTTCGGACATTGCAGTCTAATAAGCCGCCAAATGAGCTCGACACGAGAGGGAGCTTGAAACATTTAAGTATTTTCGTTCAAGAATAAATCCTAACTCAAAGTTTAAATAATATACAGCTCAAGAAATATAAGTGGTTGTACCAGTAACCAATCTCTCAATAATAACTAAACCACCAACACTGGTCGAACAATACCAGTTTCCATTCAACTTGTTCTCATTCCAAGACAAAGAGTTGAGGCAAACCTCAATTGGATTATACAATGACCTGACAAAAGAAGTTTCCTTCTGTGAAACGATTCCTGGTTTGTTCAACGTCTGAATTCTATAACGATTCAATTTTGAGCTGAACTCTAGTGATAAAATTTTACAGTAATTGAAATTTCTCAGTACATCTCGCTTTCTAACGGTTAATAACCTATTCAGAGAATTTGCAATATAAATGGAACCATCAGAAGAACCAGCTAAAATTAGCGGATGCAATCTTGAAACTGCTAAGGATGATGAAATTGAGTCAGCATTTAACAAATTTTTCAGGTGTAAGGGGTCCCTCTTAGTGAACATCCTACAAAGATGTGATCCATCGTTAACCATAAAGCTATGAAGCATAGGTGAATACGCTATCTGCGTAGCACAGAACTTACTTCTCTGAGTTACTGCCTTCAAATTACCAATATCTTTCAAGTCTAGCAAATATTCGCCATCAATTGAACCAACATGAACCAATTTATTTGGAAGCACATACTCTTCTGTGTCAGACTCTGCATATTTCTCATCATAGTAATAGTCAGTAAACGTTGAAGTAATCTTGGTAATTCTAGTCATAAATAATGGGTATAAATACGAAGGTCTATTGGAAATATCTGTTAAATCAAATTCACCAATGTACCCATTATTAGTACCAACTACAAGTGATTTGTTTGAAATTATATCGAAACTTGTTATCTTACACCCTGGAATTTGAATCGTTTTCGATGACTCTTCAATAATTGAATGAGAAAGCTCTTCATCGAGCTCTGCTGGTGTGGAAATCCTGAGGACTCTAAGCTTACCATCACCAAAGATACCAGCCAAATATCCGATTGTGTCATTGTCCCCAAGATTCTTGAAAGGCAACCACCTGAGGTTTGTCATTGGCCCAAATTTGAAAATATAGGACTTGATCAGCTCCAATTTGAACTCATCTTGGTCGATTCTGTAAATTTTGATACAATTATAACTGAAATCTTCTGCTATTGAATCATTGAATAAGCTAAAGCTAGGATCGTTGACGTCTGTCCTGTTGGTCAAAGAAAGGGCTAAATATTGATACCTCGGATTTTCTAGATTGTTTGTATTATTTTGAAGCGACCAAGATGATTCCAATGGAAAGCCTCCCGTGTTCAATACAAATCCGAACCTGGGATTTTTTACGTGGTCAATGGACGGTAGATATGCTGCTTGGCCTGGAGATAACTGATTGAGATTTTCATCATCTTCATCAAAAGTCACATTTGCGGTAATCGACAATGGAAATTTTTCCTCAAAATCCTGTATTGTAACTTTTGTTGTTTTCATTAAAGGGAATGTCAAAGTCTTTGGGGGCTTGATGAGATCATTAATCTCAATTTCTTGTAGGTTTACAGAAGATAAATGAAATAGATTTGACTCATACATTTGTCTTGCACTAAAAAGCTTGACCAATAGCTTCTCATTGTAACCATAGCTGAAAATGACCCTATCTCTCAAGTTGATACTATTTCTCAACTCCGTATTTGCTTTCAATCCATGGAATGGTGCTTTTGTCGACAACAAGACCTGATCATGATATTCCTTTCCTTCGAAACTCAATGGTTTCGCCTTTTTCTCACGTTTGTTACTCTTTGGTTTGGAAGTTTTCTTCTTTTTGGTTTTGTTATCCTTCTTAAGAATTTCTTCCTCTTCTTCTTCTGGCTCAGAGACATCTACATTCATCTTATCATCGTCCGAGCTGGATCTTTCATCGTCTTGCTCATTATCGGTCAATGAGTTCAAATCAAAATCATCATCCTCCTCTTCAACAATTTCGTCCAGCGAAATTGAATCTAAGGGTTCCTCATTAACGATATGCCTCTTTCTTCGAGTTATTGAGATATCTGGTGCATACCTCAGCACAGTTTTAGCATTACGTTTTGGCCTTGACTTTGGTGGCATCTTCCAATCTCAAGGTTAACTATCAAAAGCAATTCCAATTGACCTCAATGTACTTTATTGACTATCTTTGACTATCTTTGATTGTCTTCGATTGTTGTGTCTATCTTTGTTTACTCTCTATCTTTTATTACGTTCCTTCACTATCGTTTTTTAAAATTTTGAGGTTTTCCCTCGATTTTGGTAAATTCGAAGAGATCCGACTCACTACTTCTTAGAAAGAAAAAATGTACACAAAAGATGAATCTATTCGATTTCAATAGCATCCACCAAAATTGTCTCCTCTAACTTTGAATAGTTTTGGAAATAACTCTCAAATAAGCAAATCAACTTAGCAATGTCAGAAGTTCCTCCTGTTTCACGTATACTATGCATTGATAACTGCGGATTTCCTAAATCTAAAGTTCTGATGCCCAATTTGGCACTCAACATTGGTCCAATAGTTGAGCCACATGGAGAGTCATTTCTGACCACGAACAACTGCAATGGAACTTTTGACTTATCTCCAACCTTCTTCAAAAGCAAAATACCTGCTGAGTTTGTGGCATATCTTTGGTTAGCATTCACTTTGATGACCGGACCGTCGTTCAATCTCGGTCTATTTTGAGCATCATGAATGTCTGAATAGTTAGGATGGACTCCATGAGCCATATCTGACGAGAGCAAAAACGATTTTGACATTGTCTCGTGGAAAGATGAGACGCTTGAGTCTTCCAAAGAGGTCAACCTTTTCAAGACATCAGGCAAAAATGATGAATCTGCGCCTTGAGCTGAAACCGAACCAATTTCTTCATGATCAAAAAGTGAAATCAATTGAATTCCAGACTCTGTTTCCAACATCTCTTGGGTTGAAGCATTGATCAAACCAATAGTTGCACAATAGCACGATACTTGGTTATCCAACCTTGCAGAAAAGATAAACTCGTCGTTTATGCCTCCAATACATGATTTTTGGGTGTCATACAAGATCAATTCGAAGTCTTCGATTTGTTCAACTTGACAAGACAACTCCTTTGCAATCAAATCTATCAACTGTTTGTTATGTCTCTCCACAACTTCTTTAACGCTGGCAAATTCTTCTTTGGAGAGAGTGTTTTCTTCTGATCCACAACAGCCTTCAGCTTGAGGAGTCAAGTTGACGCCTCCAATGATCGGTTTGAGACTTGTTTCCTTGTTAAACTCAAACTTAGCATACCTCTCTTTGGATAAGTGGATAGCTAGCGTTGGGATTCTCAAAAGCGGCTTGTCAATCTTGACCAACTTCGAAACAAATTTACCGTTCTCATTCACAAAAACTCTACCCGCACAAGACAAGTCTCTGTCGAACCATGTGTGCCAGATACCACCGCCGTATATTTCAACACCAACCTGGTGGTAGCCCTCCTTCACGACTTTTGAGACTGGCTTGATTCTCAACACTGGAGAATCGGTGTGAGCGCCAACAATCGAGATACCATTTCCTGCTTTCCAATTCGAGCCTACAGTGAACGCAATGATCGATGATCCATTTCTTGTCACAAAGTACTTTCCCTGCTTGACCACTTTTGAGGACCAGTTCTGACGCTCAGATAGTTCCTTGAATCCAGATTCAACCAATAAGTCCTTGACGGATTTGACAACATGATAAGGTGTTGGTGACCTGTTAACAAAACTGATGAATTCGTTTGCATATTTCAACAGTTGATTGCTTGATGCCATGACTACCTGTTCCTTACTACTGCTTAACCTTCTTCAATCTTGGTGATAATTCCCACTCTTTCACCTCTTATACAACTTGAACCCTCTCCATTTCACTTTATTTCACTTCATTTCAGTGGTGCCGTTCAATCGGTTGACATTCATAGACATCCATAGACATTGTTGTATATTTGTAGACATTTACTTGATTGTCTCATCATCCCGCATAGGGTGAGGAACACTCTTTCACAAAGAGCCACTTAGCATTTCTCTACTATAGGTACTATACGGCGAGCTCCAAATCCAGTGCAATAACCTCTTGCCAAATTGAAACAACCTATAACGTCCAAGCCAAACTTGGTCTATCAACCTCCTGGAGCCTTCTCTAGGCTGAGAGAAGTAAGATGAGCCTTGTCACGTGAAATTCTCTCCACGATAATTAATTAGTTCGATTTGTCGTAAGAGTCTGAAATACCCATTTTATTCATTTTGTGGTACTCCATATAAATGGATGGCTATTGGATGGCATAATCTTAAGCAATTCATTCGAAAGAACATTATACTTTACGAGGTAATGACTGGCTTGAGAACCAAATTGATTCACGGGGACGACTCGATCTCAAGAGTTGAAGATGTAGTGCAGCCTATGAGTGTTGCAACGACGTTCAGGTATGCGAGTGATCCGGACCAGTTGGTCAGGGCTAGTGAGACGGATGGCAAGGTCCTTGGGTCTAATGTTTACTCTAGACACACCCATCCTTACTCGGAAAAGTGCGAACAGTTACTACAGCAAGCAGTTTTCGGTGACGACAAGCACGTTGTGATTTACAATTCGGGCCTATCTGCCTTCTTTGCTGCGATGACCCACTTCAATCCTAAAGTCTTGGCCATAGGTAAAGGTTACCATGGTTGTCACGGGATTGCAGACATCTTCAGTAGATTGTCGAACTTGAAGCAGATTTCCTTGGTTGACGACTTCGACCAGCTATCAGAAGGAGATGTTGTTCATTTGGAGACACCTGTGAATCCCGAGGGAGTAGCCTTTGATATCAGCTTTTACGCCAAGGAGGCTCACAAAAGAGGCGCTTTTCTCATGGTTGATGCCACATTTGCTCCACCACCATTGCAAGATCCATTCATATTTGGAGCTGATATCGTCATGCATTCGGCAACAAAGTACTTTGGTGGGCATTCTGATTTGTTGGCGGGGTGTTTGGTGGTCAAAGATATTGCAATCAAAGAGAAGTTGGTCAATGATAGGTTGTTATTGGGTACCAACATTGCTAGTCTTGAGAGCTTCTTGTTGGTGAGAAGCTTGAGGACGTATGGGTTACGTATCAAGCAACAATCTGACAACTCAACCGCCTTGGTCAAGTATTTGAGTGACAATAAGAAAAGATTTAAAGTGTTGACAGATGTGTACCACTCTTCATTACAGACTGATCTGTTTATTGCCGAGCAATTAAAGGCTCATAGTCCAACTTTTAGTATCAAAGTTATCGATGAAGATACGGCCAAAAGATTGCCATCCAGATTGAAAGTTTTCATTCATGCTACATCTTTGGGTGGTGTTGAAAGCTTGATTGAGTGGAGGGCAATGACTGACCAAACTGTAACTCCGTTGCTTTTGAGAGTTAGCTGTGGTATTGAAAATGTTGAAGACATGATTGCCGACTTTGATCAAGCCCTCAGCTCATTTCAATAAACGTTGAAGCTGATAGTGATGTACCATGTGATTTATAGCATGATGAGACTAAGTTACATAACACAACCAATCGAAACTTTTCAATTCTTTTCAATCACGTTCTTCTGAAAAGTCAGCCCAAACCTTGCTTGAACTTGGCACTTGTGACTCTCTCACAGCACACAAGAATTTCTCTGTAGACGAAGTTTGTACTCAATACTCAAAGCTTTCTGGATTTCTAATTCTTTGCGAAGCAATACACATTGAACCGCCCACTGCTTTGTACAGAACTAGGTACGGCAACTTGTACCCAGAAGACGAGAAAATAAAAGGAAAGCAGTCCACACACATTCAACCGGTGATTAGTCTTGACCTAAAGGTGAAATAGCCGACTCGAGAAAAACTTTTCACTAATCTACCTAAAAGGGCAAAGATGGTACTTTGAACCAGATTATCTTTGCTTGCTCACATCTCTTTCTTGGCATATAACAACGACGAGCTGTTAATTGGACAATATCTAAAAGATCAGTGAGATGAGGAAAATATCAATTTAACTATGCATATCGATGCATAAATTAATATTGTTGAGCCCGCGACCAACTGATCGAATTGATTATAACGGCAATGTTGGGGGATCTGAAAATAACGTTCTGAGATCCCGAGCCTGCATTAATAGGCTGAAGTCAGTTTAGCATCCGAAGGGACCTGAAAACTTTCAAAATTTGAATTATATTATTCATTATGGAGCAACGAAAGGCCTTCTCTTTTTCTACTTTTTACTAAACCATCTTAGTTAGTGTTTTCATGTTCTAGAAGTTGACAAACTTCGACTGGCGTCAAGGGTGGAAGTTGTTGAACAGCTTGGATCTCAAACGAAGCCATGAAAGTCTCAGACTTTTGAAAACATGAAGAGTTTTTTTGGGTAGAAAGACGGTATTCAGAGTTCCTGAAGTTTTTTTCGCCCATGGCGACCGATTTCCCCGACACGCATGTGTATCATATTTAACAATGCAATCCCTTTTATAGTATACTGCAAATAGGTTGAGTTGATCCCAAAGAAGAAAGAAGCTGCAAGAGTGAAGCTTGTAGGTCATGATTGGGTGAAGGTTCAATATTTCACAAAAGAGATTGAGATGATTGAGGAATATAAAAGGAGGTCGACTGAAGGTTTTCTTGAAAGACCAGATTTATGATTACCAGAACCTAACAAAACAAAAATTTACTGATAATGTTTAACGTTTTATTTCTTTTCACACTCTTTGTGTCTTTGATCAACGCTTCTGCTTCCAACTACACCGATGTTGTTGTCACCAAAAACAACGGTACCGATGCCCAAGGTAGCATTCTTTACGTCTTCAGATCACAATGGAGACAAAGAGATGTTGATTTCGATATCAGAGACCACTTGGTCTCCACAGGTTACAATGTTACATTTCTTGATGAGACTGACGATACTCCAGAGTTCGATGACTACGATTTGATCGTTATTTCTGCCAACATCAGATCAAGAGATTTCAACTCAGCCGATTATAAGGATCTTGACATCCCAATTTTCACTTGGGAAAACGATATTTTGGATGACTTGAGATTTACAGGAAAATGTAGAGACACTGACTTCGGTGCCGCTGACGCTGAGCATTACATTCAATTAGTTAACTACCCACATCCAATCAGTGCCGGTATCGACTCTGGCGTTATTGCTATCACAACAACTGACTCAGCTCTTGGATTTGGAAAGCCTGGGTTGGGAGCAGACATCATTGGTACCAGACCAGGAATACCAGATGAAGTTCTTATTTTCAGTTACGAAACTAATGCTACCATGGATTACGACTTCCTTGCCCCAGCAAGAAGAGTTTTCTTTGGTTTGGACAACGAGTCTTTCGAAGATCTTACTGATGATGGTTTAGCTTTATTCGATGCTGCTGTCGCATATGCTATTGGTGTCTCAGATAGGGATGACTACTAAGCATTTTCCAAAATGATACCAAAAAGCTGACTAGCTGTTAGCGCTATCCAACTTAACTTAACTTAATCTAATGATCCTTAAATAGTATGTCTATAAATATAACTTTTGCTAATATACGACTGGAAACTTTTACCACTCTGAAAGCTTGTAAATTCGATGTAAGTTCGGAATTTCTGCTCATCTCCAAAAATATTCCAACCCCTAAACCACTAGAAAAATAGGGTGCTGAGTTTGGCAAAAAAGGTTCAGATAAAGCAATGACTTTCTATATTCTTGAGCTTAAAAGAGAACTGCGGAACCGCCATATAGCCTCTCACAATTTTCAATGAAAAGAGGGGATGTCTATTTTTCAAAGTTTTATGGTTCCGCCGAGCTTGCTCGCTTAAATACCCCATTGCAGCTAAGTAACAACTGATTTTCTTTTATAGGTACGATGAGAAAATCACAACCACCACATCCCAAGCTCATTTATTGCCTAATATCTAACTTGGAGTAGATGTTTATTGTGTTGTGATGTCTTGCTTCAAATCACATTAAGATTGGAAGTCTCACTCCAAGCGAACAGGGTTTGTGTTGGAATATAAAGATCATGTTGAACAACAACTACAAACTTGTGTAACTTTTCACGTGTCATCAAAATTACTTGATCAACGTTCCAAATCTATTGGTTTTTTCTCTCGTCAGCTTGAGGCAAGTGAATTATTATCTGCTCAACGTTCTCATTTGAAGTTTATTTTTATTCCGAGTTCAGCTCACTGCTTTGAACTGGTTTCATAACAGCCGCAAATCCTAATCAAGAATGTAACCCGATTTGGACTTTTCTATACATTAACTCTTATATCCCCTTTAGTGGCCAGTATGCATGTGACGATTCGAAGAATGAAGACCTAAACTTCAGACGTTGATGATATGCAAAACTATTTTGAAACATGAGAAAAGAGTAGGCGTTACGTAGCACAACTAGAAGCCAGATAAGGATAGCCTTATGTTCTAATTGATAACAGTAATCAAGGTTGAGCTACTCATTGGTCTGACTACTATTATGGATACACTCAAAAACAGGATTCAAAGAAGAAGAGAGAGCGAAAAATCTATTTTCAAACCAACCAATATACTGAATCGTTCAGCAAATCAACAACTTGAGCCTTCTAGCGACTCATCTATTATATTTGCTCAATATGAAATAGACCTTTTGAGAAACACCTGGAGTGATAGCCTTCAGCCTACGAAGAAGTACTACAATAGAAACGGGGAGCAGTTGTTGCTTTCTGAAGAGCTCAAATCGATCGACTTTTGGGAGCAAGTATTACAAGATTTGAAGATCAAAGATTCAAGCTCTGGATCCTTGGTCCAGTTACCCTCAGCGCAACATCAAACAGTTTCGTTCTTTGGGCTTTTCCAAACGGCTATCATGAACTTGGAGGACCTAAGCAAGCTTTCGGACTACTTGATAAAGTTGGGAAACACACACAGTCGGATTATGGGGCTTGATAATGTTGAGCAGTATAAACAGTTTGGGTTCTCCTTGAGAAGCGTGTTAATATGCAGGTCGGTAGGAGAGGAATGGGGCTACTATGGAGACGACAAGGTTGAACGCGTATTGGATGTTTGGTTAAAGTTGTACTGCTACCTCTCAAACGAAATGTTGAAGAACTGCTCCATTTCTGAATCCACAATTGTCAACCACAATCAGTCAGTGATGCTGAATCCAATTGAATTCCTTCATTCTAAAGAGCAACAAACTTTGAGAAAAAAAAAATCAGTAGTTTTCCAAAAAACTAGTTCTGTGACTGAAAAAGGCTCCCCAAGTAAGCCGATCATAAGAATCAGGTCTAACTCATCACTTTTCAGTGGTTCTGAAGATTGTTCTTCAGCAGACGAAAGATTCGAGGGGGAACTGTATGGCATCGAGAAAAAGAAGAGAAAGCAGAAGACGAAAAATACCAACGGAGCTGGGGCCAGGTTTACCCGCTATTTCAAATAATCGTTTCACAAACTTGGACTGCAAAGGCCAGCCATTTATTTTACTCATTTAATCAATCAGATTTAGTATAAATCAGTAAATTGTGAATGGTCGGTGGTCACCTTTGAACCTCTTTGAAAAGTGTCACAACCATATTCGTAATTTTTGAAATATTACCTAATAAGGAAGTCAAAATTTTGAACTTGGGTTTGCGATCTTTGCCACCAACAAATCGAAACGGAACACAATTAGGGCCAGTACGTAAGATTGGACAAGTAAAACATAGCATTGAAACGTAATTGTAAGAACTAATATACATTA
Organism: Peterozyma toletana; assembly: GCA_003706045.2. NCBI lineage: Eukaryota > Fungi > Ascomycota > Pichiomycetes > Alaninales > Pachysolenaceae > Peterozyma > Peterozyma toletana. Next base: position 69,456 of record PPKG02000027.1, on the reverse strand, counting down.
TTTTTCGAAAGAAAGACTTCACATCTTTTATAAATTCACTTTTAGAGCTCAGATGTCAGAAGAAGCACCAATCAAGGCTGAGAAAGATTTCAGCGATACAATTAAGGAACAATTTCCTATAATTGAAAAGCTAGCAGAAACCGACTATGTTTCTGCTTTGGATAAGTTGTCTTTGTTGGAGAAGCAGACAAGGCAGGCATCAGATTTGGAGTCATCGAAAAAGATCTTGACATATTTGGTCACATTGTTGGCTGATAAGAAAGATTGGAAGTTGTTGAATGAACAAATATTGATGTTGTCAAAAAAGCACGGTCAATTAAAGGCGTCCGTTCAAACAATGATCCAAAAGGTGATTGAAAGATTGGATGACTTGAATGGCGATTTAGATTGTAAGATTGAAACAATTGAGAATATTAGAACAATTACTGAAAACAAGATATACGTTGAAATCGAAAGGGCTAGAGTTTCCAAAATTTTGTCAGATATCTTGTTAAATGACAAGAATGATTTGGATAAGGCCACAAAAATATTGTGCGAGTTACAAGTTGAAACGTATGGCTCAATGGACCTAGAAGAAAAAATCAGGTTTATTTTGAACCAGATCGATTTATGCATTAAAAAGGGTGACTTTTCTTTCAGTAAAATTTTATCGAGAAAGATCTTGGTCAAGTCGTTGGAAAAATTCGAAGCATTGAAGAGAAGTTATTATGAATACATGATAATCATATCATTTAACGAAAATGATTACTTAAACATCGTTAAGCATAATTTGTCAATTTACTCAATTCCATCGTTATCAGATCTGGAAAAATTGGAAATATTAAAGCAAGTTTCATATTACATAATATTATCACCATACTCAAACTTGCAGTCTGACTTGATTAACAAGATCTTGGTTGATTCCAACTTACATAAATTGCTGTTGGAGAACAAATTGATCAAATCATTTACTACCGATGAATTGATCAACTGGGACTCATTTGAAGCTTTGAGTTTGAAAGAAAATCCAATTTTCAATGACAGTAAAGATAAAGGTAAACTACACTATCAAGACTTGCAGAAAAGAGTCATAGAACATAATTTGAGAGTCATTGCGAAATACTATAGTTCAATTTCATTGGCTAGGTTATGCGACTTGCTACAATTGAGGCAATTAGAAGTTGAAGATTACATCACAAAATTGGTTAATGAAGGTATCATTTATGCTAAGATAAACAGACCATTTCAAGTTGTGAACTTTGTCAAGGTTAAGTCGAATAATGAATTGTTGAACAATTGGAGTTCGAACATCGATACTTTACTAGGCCATTTGGAAACAATTGAACATTTGATCAATAAGGAAGAAATGATGAAGACACTCGCTTAGGTATTCTCTAGATTTTTATCAATTTCTTGGGGTTTTGACTGAAAATCATAAATCTTTAATTTAGTTCATTTTTTCAATTGAAATATACATACTTCATATCATCTAAACCTATACTAGCTTTAAACTGTATTGTGACTATTGTAAAAATTGTATTAAACTAATCTGCGAAAGAATCGCAACTTCCAAGTTATTTAAAAAACACTTTCATCAAATTTTTTTTTCTACGCTCTCGTTCTCAAATCCATCATCATCCGTGCAATCATCATCAGTGTATTCATCCGGTGAATAACTTTCATCTTGACCACGATAAGTTATGTTAACATCATTACTGTCAACATTATTATTACTGTTATTAGTGTTGCTATTATTATTATTATTGTTGTTGTTCATATTGCTGTTGTGATTGTTGTTATTGTTATTGTTATTATTATTGACATTGTTGTTGCTAATGTTGTTGTTGGTGTTATTGTTGGTGTTATTGTTGTTGGTGTTGTTGATATCGTTGTTTTCGTATTCAACACCTGTTTTCGGTCTTGTGATGCAATTCAAAATATTAGCATAGTGACTGTTATCATCAGAGCTATTGAACTCGTACGGTGAAAATTTGAATTGCGGTTGGCTTCCAGTGAAAAACTGATCATCTTTGTAGTTATTGATGCTTAAACCATCGCTAGGAATATTTGAGGTACCTTTTGGTGACAGAACTGCAGAAGACTTTTTCAGCCTTTCGTTTCTTAAAGTTGTGATGAAGTTTAACAAGTCTTCCTTGTTGGAATAGTTCAAACCAGCACCGCTATGCGTGTCATCATCATCATAACCATCATCAAGACCGTCGTTATCATCATCTTCATCTGATAACTCATGCAGATCATCAACGCTTACTTCAGGACTATCCTCATGATATCCTACATTGCTGTTATTGCGACGATAAACTGAAACACTGTCTCCAGCATCCGAAATATCGTAAAAAGAATCTGTGTCCAATGACGGAATTGATCTATTTGGAATGTTGACATGATATAGATTATTTTCGTCAGGAGAAACTCCCAAAAAGTCTAAATCAATTCCTGGTTGATATGGAGCATTTGATACTACAAGCTTCCCATCTATTGCTTCATTACGACTGTTGTTTTCAAGAGTCGTGCTGTTTGTCTTAGTGGAACTCTCTCCTCTAGACCGTTTTGAACTATTTTCCAATCTTATATTGTTTTTGATGTACGACTCATCTGAATCTAAATGGTCTCTTAATTGACTTGTACCTTCATCAGATTCACCGCCAACATACCTTTCGTGGATTCTTGAAACATAGTCCAGTGAATCTGTTGCGTACTTACAACAACTGTACAATTCATTGACTTCTTCCAACATCAACCCTTTGGTTTCAAATACCAAAAAATAGGCAAATACCAATCCAATTAAATTACAACCTCCCCAAATAAAGAATATTTTGGTTCCTAGTGAAGCTGTATGGTTTCCCGTATCAATAAGGTATGGGGTAATAAATGCAAAGGCAAAATTGGTCAACCAGTTAGTCGCCGCAGTCAATGAAACTGATATGCCTCTGACATCCAAGGAGAAAATTTCGCTACAAACAACCCAAACGACTGGTCCCCAAGATGACGCAAAAAATCCAATTGAGACACAAATAAAAGCTATCATAACTTTATTTGCTGTGACAGAGTCAGTGGATACACCAACAATAGCAATAATTAGGTTTGATATTGTCATTCCGAGACCTCCATAAATCAAAAGCTTTCTTCTTCCGACAATCTCAACGAAGTACATCCCAGGAACGGTACATACAACATTAACAGCATATGTTACCAATGAAATGATATAGGATTGGGAAATTCCAGTTTTTGCAAAAAAATTAACACCATAGTAAAACATGAAGTTAATACCGGAACTTTGCTGCAAAGCTTGTAGTCCTATCCCAGTGAGTAATCTTTGTAATTGCCTTTGTCGACTTGGAGAGCTTCTGAAACAATCCATTAGAGTTGCTTCTCCGAAACTTGATTCATAGTCATGTTGTGCTTTGATCTCAATCAACTCTTCAATAACTAGTTCATCTCTTGGCGACAATCTTCTCAATCTAGCAAGAGCTTCAATTGCATCATCCAATTTATCCTTCTTGACAAAAAATCTTGGAGATTCCGGAAGTAAATACATTCCGTACGCTAGCACATAAGTCCAGATCATTTGTAGAGCAATTGGAATTCTATATGAATTTGAATTACCCATTGAGTGCGTCCCTTGAGAGACCAGAGATGAAACCAACAAGCCCCATGTGATGGCAAACTGATAGGTTGAGACAACAGCACCTCTTATCCATTTCGGTGAAGCTTCTGACTGGTAAACTGGAACCACAGCAGATATGATACCAACACCAATACCACTGACAAATCTTCCCACACACAAAAGAGGTATTCCATTGGCACAGATTTGCATTATTGTACCAACAGGAAAAATCACCGCAGAGGTACATGCGATTGTTTTCCTTCTTCCAAAGTTATCCGATAGAAAGGAAGAGGCCAAAGCACCAAGACACGTACCCAGTGACAATATAGCAGTAATAGTAGCTGTTTCTAGTGCCGTGAAACTCTCATGATTCCCAGCAAACTTTATTTTGACATATTTCATGGATAGCAAACTGTTAATGATACCAGTATCATAACCATATAAAAATCCACCTAGGGCACAAAACAAACCCACCAAAATGGCCATCAATGATGAAACTTGCTGTTTACCAGCCTCTTGGATTCTCTCATCTTCGGTTTCGATGTTGCTACTACTTCGTGTATGATTGTGATCAACTTCAAGATGGTGTACTCTGCTGTCATTCGGCCGTTTTTCCAACAGCAAGTTGCTATGAGCGAGTTTTCGCGAAATGCGTTTGAACATTACTCTTCACGACTATGTACTTAGTGTTCTTATATACTGAATGCTGTCTTTAAGTATTTCATGAAACCGTTTTTATTTTTGAGTATTTGATATGCGGGGCCGCCTAATGCTTGGTTATATGAGTACTGACCAGTCCCGTTGATGTCCTTGACGTGGTAATAATTTTCTTTTGCTAGCAACTGAATAGAGTTCTATAAACTCTGCCTTCAAATTACAACTTCTGCTGAGTTATCTTTTGATCAGGAGAACAGATGAACTGAAAAGTGTACCATTAAAACACTAATAGTGATCAGGCCTTGCTTTTTTTTTGTAAATTTTTAACCTTCCTCTATGTGAAAGGAGTAGTGCACAAATTCAATAATTTGATCTATACAAAGATATACAGAGATAGAAGAAAGAGAAAGAGAAGAAACAACAGTATAACGGAATCGAGAATCAGGTTCAGGCGAGATTGAATTGAGCTTAGTGGTTCTGGGATAAAATTCTACTACTGTAATTTGCAAACGTTTCGTTGTCGTTAACCATATCGTCCAAGGAAGGCTGACAAAAAACCGCAAGTGTATTTCTTGCGATGGTTGCAAACTTCGGATCAATAACGTTCTTGACCACATGAGGAACCGCTTTGAACTTTCCCCTTGAAACTTCTTCCAAACAGCTGCCGGTCTGGAATGCTAAACAATCACTTGGAATGTTGACCTTGACAGAAACACCGTTTCTATTCTTTATAAATAACCCGCAATTGACTGGGTCTGGATTTTTTTCCAAAACCTCACCCGTCTGCTCATCAATAAATAAGGCGCTTGTCAAGCCTGTCAAACAGGAGTGGTCCAAATGCTCCCCACACCAATCTTCGCCTTCGTCTGGATGAACGGCAACCGAGGCGGTTGGATAATAATGCAACAATCTTGCCTTTGTGGTATAGGAATTTTCAACTATTGACTGCAAATAGTGCTCACTTGGATAATTCGGCAAAGTGTTGGCACAGTAACGATCACAGTTCTTGGCGACGTCGATACTAATACTGATGATCAAATTTATCAACTCTTTACAGCTGGCTTTGAAATCTGGAAGCAACGCCTCAGCAGGCCAGTGATTCGAGGAGGTGTACGCCTTGTGATCTTCGTACCCAACAATTTGGTCATCTGTTGGGCCCTCTTTATCTAGATCCTGATAAAAGGAACAGTTGATGTAGTACGAACCTTTCAACAAGTCAGGCTTGTTGTTCAACTTCTCCTTACCCAAAGACCAGCCCACAAGCCACACAGCCTCTTCGTCCTCTAGTTCATCCAACACTTTCTTCGGCAACTTCGCCAACTCAGTGGCGGACTTTAAAACTTTCAATCTCAAATCATGAAATTTTTGGGGAAGTTCCTTGACTATGATTATGCCCAACGAGTTCAGGTCGAATGCTTTCTCCAACTGCTCGAATGAGATTGTTTCATCTTGTAGCTCCTGAAGAGCCACTACTACCGGATCATCGTTCCTATCGAGACCCATCTTACTTCGGATTCGGTGGCTGTTGGAAAGCTTGCAAACTGATGCTTCAATCGGTATTCTGATAAAAGCTGTCGCGGCTACCTGTAGGGAAAGAACCTCAAAAAAAAAAAAGACCAAAGAAAAAAAAACACTTGTTGATTCGCAAAGTTGATACAACCTGTTTGGCTATTGAACTGGCCATTCTTAGGTCAAAGCTGTGTTGACCCGCTTTGCAAATGGTGAATTTCTTGTATCCAACCAAGGAATTTGATTTTATGGGCTCGAGGTCAAGCTTTCCATGTCTTTATGCTGTGCAGAGGAGGTGATGATTCCAGAGCTCAAAACAGGCGAAGAGGGTTCCCAGATTCGGACATAACAAGACAAGTTTTACACAGTTGACAAATATGATTTGTAGTACTTGCTGGACGGTCTTGGCTACTCTATATCATTTGTTAGCTGGCTATTCATCCATTATCAGACCTCATCAGCTATTGGTGGTAATCCATTTTCGGAATTTGCGACAAATACACACGACCATTCTTTGGAAGATTTTATAGAAAAATTGTATGTTTGTTTCAACAGTATTTGTCATATATGATATGAGGTGAAGCAAACAACAAACAGTGAGAATCAATCCATTGAATTGGTGGGGGCTATAGGATATTTAAGAATGGCAACGGCTTCTCATACATGGTCGTCAGCAGAACAGACGCTTCAGCAAGACGCCAAGACGTTGAAATACAAACCTCTCTATGAGCTCAAGTCGACTTTCAACCAGCCATACAGACCCAGGGTGTCATACCATTACAACGAGGAAACGCCTCAATACCATTACGGAGTAACACACCCGATGAAGCCGTTCAGGGTGTTGTTGACGGACCATCTTCTATCGGCGTACAAGTTACATGAGCTAGTGGATTTATACGAGCCGCGAAGGGCCACGAGCGAGGAATTGCAGGAATTTCATTCAGAGGACTACATAAACTTCCTTTCCAGTGTGACGCCCGAGAAGGCTGCCCAGAAAAATTTCCAGGATACATTGACCAGGTTCAATATTGGTTATGATTGTCCGATATTCGATGGCATGTACGACTATGCCTCAATCTATGCTGGAGCTTCCTTGGATGCAACTAGAAAAATCATTAATAACCAGAGTGATATTGCCATCAATTGGTCTGGAGGCTTGCACCATGCCAAAAAATTTGAGCCTTCCGGTTTCTGTTACGTTAATGATATCGTATTGTCCATTTTGAACTTTTTGAGAGTTTACCCAAGAGTGTTGTACATAGATCTTGATGTTCATCATGGTGATGGTGTTCAAGAAGCATTTTATACCACTGATAGAGTGATGACGTGCTCGTTCCATAAATATGATGGTTTATACTTTCCAGCAACCGGTAACTTGGATGAGATAGGAATAGGTAAGGGTAAAAATTTCTCAATCAATGTTCCCTTAAGGGACGGTATAGATGATGAGAGTTATATACGATTGTTCAAATCAGTAATGGAGCCGTTGATAAACCAATTCAATCCAAGTGTTATTGTTCAACAATGTGGAGCTGATTCATTAGGTGGTGACAGATTGGGTGTTTTCAATTTGAATATAAAAGCTCACGGTGCATGCGTTGACTATGTCAAGTCATTTGGAATACCGACATTGGTTGTTGGTGGTGGGGGTTATACCCCAAGAAATGTGAGTAGACTATGGTGTTATGAAACATCTTTGATGGTTGGAGCCAAATTGAAAAACGAGTTACCAGAGAATTTGCCATTCAGAAGTTGGTTTGAACCTGATTATTCATTGCATCCAAATTTGCTGGGTAAGTTTGAAAATAAGAATAACAAGAAATACTTGGAGAATTTAAGAATGTCCATTTTGGAAAGACTAAGATTTCTCAAAGGGGCACCAAGTGTGTCTATGCAAGAGATTCCCCCTGACTTGCAAAATATGTCTGTAGATGATGAAGAAGAATTCTACGAAAAGTTGGGTGAGCAAAATTGGACTGATCATTTTATCGATGGGAGTGATAGAGTAACTAAGGATATGAAAGACAGTGCCAGAGTTGGTGAGCTAATGGAATGAAGCTGCTTTTATTCTGTAATATATATATATTTTTTTTTCGTTTTGTTGATTGTTTTTGTATATTAATTGGGAGTTTTTTGAGTTTTTATTTAGACAATTTTAGTCAATCACTGCAGTATTGAGTTGAATTGAACAAACTGATTGTACGAGTAATTATTTCTCGGTCGTAAATCTGATATTCTGTGACATTGACCTTTTGCTAGCTGTACCCTTGATACTAATAAGATCTGACATGTGAGATTTTCATATATGATTCATTATATTCTCAACAGACAACAAAAAAACAAAACAAAATAAGACCTTTCTTTCTGCAAAGAAAATGTCTTGAAAACATCTATTAACCTCTTCTCACATTTCTATCCTTCTTTCTTTCTCCAATCATAAAAAACAAGAAAACCAGCAGCCAGAAAGTGAGAACAAACATTAACAAGAAAAATAATCAAATAAAACTGATAAACAGAATAATTAAAACTAATTGAATAAAACACCAAAGCTCTTGAATCAACCAAACATAATTTATACAGAATTGTTAATGGCCTCTTTCGAAATATTGATCATTATTGATTGAAGAAGAAAAAATAAAAGTTCGAAATCACTTTTGAAGAATATTGTTTTAATTGTTATATAAAATTCTTTCTATTATTCATTATTTTTTTTTATTTTTATAATGTTGGTTTTTTGTTCTCCGCTCTCTTCCCTGTCTTTAAATATATATACTTTCACCCTTTCTTTCTGAGCTTAAAAGCCTATTTCTTTGGTTGTTGGAAGGTGATCTTTCTGTGCTTGATAACGGTCCACTTGAACTTCTTGACCCAGACGGATAACAAGTATAAAGCAGATACGGTAATAACAGCCTTCAAACCTAATCTCTTTCTTTCGTCATGTTCTGGTTCACAGGCCCAGTTCAAAAAGGTGGTGACATCCTTGGCCATTTGTGATGTTGTAGCTTCGGTACCATCTTCGTATTCGACTAAACCATCAAACAAAACTCTACCCATAGCAATTGAACCACCTGGGAAGTATGGATTATAGTTTGAACCTGGTGGTAAAACAACACCAGCTGGTGGATCGTCTGGGTAACCAGTCAACAATGAGAAGATGTAATCACAGGCACCATGTCTGGCCTTGACGATCAAAGACAAATCTGGTGGGTAAGCACCTTGGTTAGCTGCTCTAGCAGCTTGTTCGTTGGCATATGGGCCTGGAATGTAATCAGCCAACTTACCTGGTCTCTTTCTTGGGTTACCTTGGTCATCTGGTTCATCGTCGTATTCGAATTCTTCAGCCATAGCTCTGACTTCGGAATTTGTGTGTGAGACGGCAATCAAAGTTCTCCATGCAACTCTGTCCAATGAATGACATGCAGCACAGACTTCTCTGTAGACTTGGAAACCTCTTCTGATTGAAGCGTGGTCGAAAGTTTCCAACATACCGTTATGTGACCAACCGTATTCAGGTGGATGTAAACCGTGTTCAGCGGCTGTCATAGCTTCGGCTGAGTATGAATCTTGGTATAAAGCGTATGAAGCACCCAAACCGGCCAATCCAATGGAACCAGTGATCATGTTCTTGACCATTGGTGAGATTTGAACTTCCTTGGCGGAAGTTGAGAATGCTCTCTATATTTTTGCAAAAAGAAGGGAAACCCAGAGATTGGATGTTAGTAAAAAGGGTTGTTTGTTGATTTGTCTTGTTGTGAGTACTTTTCTCCGTAAAACAGACGGTACACTTTTAAGGCCAAGCGCAAATTATCCAACGTGAACTGTGCGGTACGTATCTTTGTTTTTCAGGCCTTTTCTTTGTTCCCCCATAGACTGAACGAGAATATCAACGAGAATATCAATCCTGCAAAGAGAACATACCCAACCACGCCCTAGCTGGAACATTTTGCGAGTAGCTTGATCGTACAACGCTGAACTCGAAACTTGAAAATAAGCCGCCGCTGATTGGCTGTATTTTTCCCACGTCCTCCAGAACCACTGGGCTGGGCGACACCCATGCTCGACCTCACCGCCTGCTGGCCACAAGTGCCTGGTCAGCAGAGTAAAAAGTTTTCAAACAACAAGACCCTAGCTCGCTCGCTCGCTGCTTCTAGACATTATACATACTGTTTGATTTCTAATAGCTGAACCAAGTCTAAACATTGTTGATAAAATCTAATATATTAAATTCACAATTGAATACCTCTTAACTTTTTTCAACCCTTGCTCGATTGTTGGTATCAACAAACAGTACAAATCCTATTTTTATGGAAAAGAGGTGGGTTTGTTAGGAGTTTGTTAGGAGTAATAATCAAGAAAACCTTCAACTCTAACTGGCTGTTCAAAGTCGTGTAAACCACATTTTTTCAGCATTTTTCTCTTCTCTTTCAAAGCGCAAAACGACAATTTTTTAAAATGAAAATTTGTAAAAAAAAATCAATTAAATTTTATTGGCTGGAATGCTGACACTTGACAGACGAGAGTTGGTGTTACATAAACAGACTTCCCAATATGGGTGTTTACTTTGTTTGGCCGTGTGTCTGTCTGCTATGTCTACAGTGTCTGCTATGTCTACAATGTCTACTGTGAGTACTGTGTATCTCTATTGAAACTGCAACTTGTGTGAGTAGATATCGAACTCCTCCTCCTCCTCCTCCTCCTCCTCCTCATCATCATCGGTAGCGTCAGACAAGGAGCCGCTCTTGTTCACGCTCACAGTCTTTTGCACTGCACCGGGATCACGCGTGGGTCTGCTGTCGAGCTTGGACCTGAACTTGTCGAGCATTCGCAAAGTTTGCAACTCTCGCATTTCCCTCTCGGTTCCATTTGAAAGCTTGAACGCGTTTGAGTCCTGTAGATACTTCTGTCTCGCCTTGAACAAGACTGAGTGCTTTTCGGCGTCGTTGGTGCCTTCGGCGGAGCGTTGGCCGTGCAGTGGCGGTTTCTGAGATAGCTCCTTCTGGAGCTCTGCTATTTCATCGTCCAATGAACTCGCCTCAGGCACTGGCTCAGGCACTGGCTCAGGAGGGACCACCTTAGAAGCAGGCAGGATCGCATTTTCTACTCTCTTCTCTCGATTTTCCAACCCTGCAACCGACACAGCGTGCTTGGAAAGCGTCTTATCGTCTAGCAACTCGTGGGCAGATTTCATCTTGATTTCAATCGTCTCGTCGTTGGAGTCGTCATCACCGTCATCATAAATCATCTTCACCTTGGCCTTCTTTTTGGTCTTTTTCGATTTCTTCAAAGGCGGGCCCTGGGCTTGTGGTTTTATCAAATCATCGAAGTACTCGACAACAACTTCTGAACCTGTGATCGTGGTTGGATACACCGGCTCATATCCTTCTTTCAACTCACTTTCTGATATTTTCAATACATTGAACAAACTGTCACCAACAACTTTACCAAACACCGTTGACTTCCCTTGCAATGCCCTTACGTCATTTGAATCGCTTAGCGTTATAAAAAATTGATCGTTGTTGGAGTTCCGCAACTTCGAGTTGTTGCATGTCCCTAACAATCCTCTTTTATTGAACTTCAACCTAGAGTGAAACTCGTCTGGAAACAAACTCCCTGGATTTTTCAAGTTGTTGGAGATTTGGATAATAAAGTTTGGTATTATTCTATCGAATGATACATTGTTGAAATTTTCATCGATGCAATTCTGTATAAATCTTCTTGAGGCAATCGGGGTCTCTTTTGCCCAGAGTTCAATTTCAATCGGACCTTTGGTAGTCTTTAGTATCACCTTGGCTGTTGTTTGTGGCTCACTCATGACTCAGGGTGACCGACTTATGGATCTAATAACCCATTATGATATAGATTATGATATAGATTATTACATCTCTGCTACTTTTTTTATTTTTCACTTTTCAAGCGCGGCTGGAGTAATAATATTCAATCTAATCAGCTAGATTGACTGATGATGACGATACATTCCAAAAGAATTTGTGGTCAATATATTCGAAACAGCATCTAACTTACGTATGGAGTCTTTCAGCCTATTTGGAAGAAAAAACCACCCCAAATAACCACTTACCAACGGCAAGTTCATTGGATAAATAAGAGAATCAATAAATAAATAAATAAACGAATAAATAAATAGATAAATAAATAAATAGTTAAGTAAATAAATAGTTAGATAACTTCATCCTTGAAGACGATAATAAATATAGGCTCGGCATTTGCCACTTAGAAAACAACCCCTTTCAATCAATATTGAACAAATTTGGAGAATTTCTAGGAGTATTCACGTAATCTCTCAATTTCTCGATATCCTCCCTGGCGTATACAGTTCTATTCTTGATCTGTGATGAATGGAAAATGTGCGACTTGACGTACCTGTACAAGTAGTCAGCCAACTCATCAGGAACAATTCCCAAATCGGCAAATGTTTTTGCAGTTTGATCAATTTCTTGATTGATATGGACTCTTGTCAATTGATCGGTGTTGAATCTTGGTTGCGAAGAGATATACTGTCTCAAAACGGCGAAATACTTCAAAAAGATCTCAGGTGCTGGCAAATAAAAACCAGCTGAGTAAGGATAGTAACCTTTTTGACCAATGTGCATGATGTACTTGATCATTTCCCTCAATTCGTGTTTTGAGTACCTTTCACTACCATATAGTTCGTAAGTGTCACCCATTGTTGAATCGTCATAACCGATTTTTTCCAAAGCTTCAGCAACTTGCAATGCATGGACAGGGTACACTTCTTTTTGGAAGATAATGTTTCCACCCAAGTACTTGATTTTCAACAACTCATTCAAGAACGGCGAGTTCCTAGCATACATTGGAGAAGGTCTAACAATAGTCGCACCTGGAAAACCTTCTCTGGCAACCTCTTCAGCAATACCCTTTGTGGCATAAAAGATTGATTCCGAATCAGGGTTGGCATTGTATGTGGAGACCTGGACAAACCTGGAGACACCAGCTTCCTTGGATGCTTTGACGATTCTTCTGGTTGCTTCAATGTTCGAGTCAGCCATGGAGAAATTTTTTGTATTATGCTCAGCACCAATTAAGTTAAATACGATGTCTGAGTGGGCGACAGAATCATGGATGGTTTGTAGATTACGGATATCAAATTCAACGAAATTGACAACACCCAAATCACCATTGATTTTTAACTGCCTCTTTGCTGTAGTATTTCTGAATGGAACAACTGTGACTGTACCGTGCTTTGCCAACTTTGATACAAGTAAGCGACCCAAAAAACCTGTACCTCCAAATACTGTTGCTGTGTAACCAGTACGTGACGAGCGGTTACCTTGACCAACAGCGGTGACAACTTTTCCTGATTGAGTGATATTGATGTCACTCTTTAAAGGTGAAAGATTTATGCCTCTAGAAAAGGTCAAACTTCTTGTCGACTGATTAGCAACTCTTGACAAGCTGTAAGTCCTTAGCATCTTTAAAATGATACAATATAGTTAATCGATTGATTGATTGATTTATAGATTGATCGATTGAACTAATGTTATCTTCAGTTATCAACATCTCACGAATTTTGTAACGAAAGTCTGAAATTCAAATTTTTAGGGCGGTATTACTTTTGAGATTTGTTTGTTGGATTCAATATCATAAACAAGATTCGAATATATTTTTGAAGACATCACAAAAAGCTAAAAGAGGATAAATAAATGATATAACATATCTAATAATGAACAAGTTTACAAGCAGCTGAGCAAAGTCAGTTATGAGGAGAGAACAGCAAGCGATTATGGGGTGGGGGCTTAATGTTTACCACCGGTACGCTTATGCCTGAGACTCTTCTGTTCCTTTTCAACCTCAGCGTCGAAATAAATAAATTCATCTAAACCTTTTCCACCTGGAACCATTGGTAAGACAGGAACTTTCTTTTCAACGAAAACCTCCATCAAAACTGGACCATCGTTGTAAGCCAAAAACTCTTCAACCTTCGAAACCATCTCGCCTTGTTCCTTGACTCTGATACCTTTCATGCCCATAGCATCGGCCAATTTCATGAAATCTGGATTTGTTTGATGGGTATGTGAATAACGGTGCTCGTAGAATAACGATTGCCACTGTGTAACCATACCTTGTTCTTCGTTGTTCAAGACACAGATCTTTACTGGTGTGTTGGCCTGAACGGCTGATGATAATTCCATCAAGGTCATATTGAACGAAGCATCACCATCAATATCAATAACAATGGCGTCTGGTTTGGCTACTTGAGCACCAATGGCAGCTGGTAAACCATATCCCATTGTACCTAAACCACCTGAGGTGATAAATGTTCTTGGTTTTGTCCATGTGAAGTGTTGTGCAGCCCACATTTGATGCTGTCCAACACCGGTTGTGACAATAACATCCTTATCTAAGAGTTGACATTGCTTAGATATTTCTGCAATTAAAGTTTGTGGTTTGATTGCTGAACCTGGAGTTTCCAACTGATAAGCGTATGGGAACTTCTCTTTCCATTCGTTGATCTGTTTGAACCACTCTGGTCTTGATTCAACTGGTTTGATCAATGGGATGAATGTTGCCAAGTTTTGTGTGACATCACCTTCAATGGCCTCAGTTGCGTCAACAACCTTATTGATATTCTTTGGTTGGATTTCAAAATGGATAATACCACCTCTACCTTCTTGAGCAGCCAACTTAGCGGCTGGAGCAAATTTGGCGACGTTACAAGTGACACGGTCATCAAATCTGGCACCCAATGCGATAATACAATCGGCGTTTTGAATTGTTGTATTGGCAATACCTGAACCGTGCATACCCAACATATCGACTGATTTCTCATCGTTTTGATCAAATGCACCCAATGCTTGGATGGATGTTGTGACTGGAATTTGTGCTCTATCGGCTAATTCCTTTAATCTCTTTGGACCATCTTCTGAATTCAAGATACCGGCACCAACATACAAGATTGGTTTTTTAGATTTGTTAAGAAGTTCAGCGGCTCTTTCAATTGATTGCATTGTGAATTCAGTGACAGCTGCTCTTGTTAAAGCCTTCAAAGTGGATGATGGCAAAGTTGATTGAATAGGAATGGCCTCTCTCAAAACAGAAGCTGTAACATCCTTTGGTAAATCAACCAAAACTGGACCCGGACGTCCAGAAGTGGCAATTTCAAAGGCTTCGTTGATACGTCTTGGTAGTTCAGCAACGTTCTTTACCATAACGTTCCATTTTGTACAAGCTCTGGAGATACCAATGACGTCAGCCTCTTGGAAGGCATCGGTACCGATAGCAGTAGTTGGAACTTGTCCTGTAAAAACAACCAACGGAACACCATCAGCTAAAGCGTCAGCCATAGGAGTGATGACATTTGTGGCACCCGGACCAGATGTGACTAAGACAACACCAGGTTTTCCTGAAGCTCTTGCGTAACCTTCGGCCATATGGCCAGCACCTTGTTCATGACGTGGCAAAACAAACTTGAAGTTTTTAGAGTTGTAAATAGCATCATAAACAGGTAAGATGGCACCACCTGGATAGCCGAAAACGGTATCAACCTTATGTCTCAACATCATCTCATGGAAGATTTGGCCACCGGTCATACCGATCAAGGTGTCGTCCATCGTGGCGTCCTTGCTCGAAAAACTATGCTGTTTCGTCTTCTCTGTGGATTGTTGTAAGTCGGCGTTGAATGATGGGGCAGCGGTTGGCCTTGTCTTGGTGGCTGTCGATGCTCCACTTTGGCGACTTATCGACGAAGCAATGCTTCTTCTTACATTGAACCGGGTGAGGTTCAAAGCTGTTCTACGTGTATTTACTCTTATAACGTTTGAGATCATTTTGGCTCTGGGTATTTGCTGTTTCCTTTATAATCACTTGGCTGCTGAAGAGATTAGTGATAATTGTAATACGATCTTGATAATTCTTCTTTATGCAAGTAGATGATGACTTCCTTTGATCTTACTAATGACAATCTTTCCTGACCAAATGATAACCAAATGAGTACGTTTTTTCAAAGCAGAATCAAACCAAACCTTTCCACAATAGCACTTGATACCAGAGCTTGCTTACTGATTTATATACTGAATCCTGATTCGAGTTTGAAGACATGGAGAAGCGATAAAAAAAGCAAAAAAAAAAAATCGAGTGAAAAATGAAAAATTTTGTGACTCACAAGAAATGAGAACAAAATTTGGCCGGCCCTAAATTTGACAGCCCCTCCCAGTCTAAGGGTACCGGTTCCGGCTGACATCAGGTTTAACCGATACTGAAGAGATTCGACATTCCTAATCAGTATAAGGATGGGTTTGAGGGTGGTAATGTGGAGGGTAATGTGGATGGTAATGTGGATGGTAATGTGGTTGGTAGTGTGGTCGTAATACGGTGCTGATGTAGCAGTGATGTGGCAGTGATGCTGATCGAAAGAATAGTGAATTCCCCAATTTTTGGACCAAGCAAAATTGGGGGTATTATAGTTGTGGAGAGGATATCGAAGGCTTACGTTGTGGAGTTATATCTAAGTAATGTTTATAGATTAGAATGCATTGTGTTGAAGAAAAGTATTTTGCGGTATACAGGGTACTCCAGGCATGTTTGGGAAGGAAGGGGAAAAAACAGATTGGGCCCTAAGTTGTCCATAATCTTGCAGTACCATCTGCACCAGCGCTGAACAACCAAGCCTCCTTTGGGTGCCAGATCAAGTCCAAAACACCCAAACTGTTGACAATCTTGTGACCAGTCAACTTCTTCAAAGGAACCAACAACGGGTTGGTCATCAAGTCGTCGTAGACAGTGCCGTGGAAGACGTGAATGGAACCGTCGTCCGAAGCCGACGAGAAAAGCGGCAAGCCACCCTTGTGGAAGTTGATGGACCTGACAGCCTTCTCGTGGTATCTCAATGTCTTGTATGGGGTGATGGAAAGATCCAAATCATGCCATAAGACTCTCTTATCGAAAGAAGAGGCCAACAAGTTATCACCACGAGGATGGATATCAATCGTCGACAACCAACGGGCACCAGGCATCAACTTCTTTATCAACACTTGCTGTGAAAGATCGTAGATTCTGATATAACGCTGCGAGCATACAAACAACTGTGGTTTGAAAGGATGGAACTTGGCATCCATTATGATACCCTTGGATTTTTTGAAAGGTGACTGAGAAAGGTGCTTGGACAATTGGTGGATCAAAACCGCAGTGTTGGCTGAATCTGGCGATACCGTTACAAAATAATCACCTTTTCTATGCCATGAGATCTTCTTGATCGATTTCTTACATGTTATTATACATGCGATACCAGATTGTGACTGTTCCTTTGTTGGCTTGAACCACTTGGCAACTTCCTTAACTGATGCGGCTGGTTTTTCTTCTTCTTCGTTCTCGTCATCTGAAGCTCCGACGTTAATGTCACCCTTCTTGACATTGCCATGGGTATCATAACCCCAACCGTTCTCGATCTTCAATCTACTTGCATTTTCAATATCAAAACCAAAGATTGGTGGGGCAATGAGATATATAAATTCACCACATGTTACGGCTAACAATCCAATGTCAGCGGATGGATTCCATTCCAAGTCTTCAATATGATCTTCTGGGTTCTCCTCAACATCGTTGATTTTGAGTTTGAAAACTTCTCTACCTGTCAAAATCTCCCAAATCCTCAAAGTACCATCATCCGATCCTGTGGCTAACCATAAACCACTTGGATCAATTGACAAAGTTCTGATTTTACCTGTGTGGCCCTCATAGATGGTTGAACAACGGATTGGAAATGGTCTCAAATCCTTTGGTGATGGTAAATCTGGAATCAATGATTCTGGATCGATATTCAATTTGTTGTGTCTTACTCTTGGTGCCAAATATAAATCAAGACATCTTTCGAACCTCTCTCTGATACTTTCGCTATAACCTGGTACTTTTCTCAAAGCGTTGAACTTTTGAGGAAGAAAGTTTCTTTCTCTATCGGATGGTTCAGTGTTCAAAAATTCTTCTTTTTCCTTTTCTGTTAAAAGGTACTCTTCAGGTGGATTATAACTTTGATCGTGGGTTGGTGGTGCTACCTTTGGTGCTCTGAGGACCATGACATGATCTTGATGATCATCGTTGTTATCAGCCCATAAGTCGAAGTTGAATCTGTCTTCCTCCAGTTGTTGTTCTTTGACTTGACTTGGAGGGATGATTCTCCCTTCTCTGATAGCCCTGACAATCTTCATAACTCTCTTTGCTTCGTGTTTCGATGGAACAAATCTTCTCTTTGGTTCAGGAACAGCTGTTAAAGGCATGATCTCAGTCTTACTGGTAAACCATTCAATTAATGGTTCATATGGATTGGTTGACTCATCAGTTTGCTCTTGTCTTTGAATTTTCTTGATCAAGTTCAACTCTTCGTCTGTTAAATTCAATGATGCACCAGTGTTTTGATCCAACAACCCTGTCCAACCTTCTGGTAAATCGATACTTTCCAATAATTGGTCCAAAGCAGACCCCTTGGCGGGTCTCATGATTCTCTTACCGTTAATATCATAACCAATATGTGGCATCTCCTCGTATGCTGAGAGTGGGAGGTTACCAATGGTGTTGAAATTTTCAGCATCACTATCATCTGAATCATATACTGGATCGATTTCAGGTCTGATAATTCTCGGTTTACCATCTGAATATTTCGTATGTTCAAACTGGTCCTCCTCGAAGTTGTCGGAGAGCGATCTAATTTTGATCCCCGATAGCTTTTCTGTAATTGAGATTGAATCATCCAGAGGTTCCTCCTCAAAATCTTCGCTATTGATATCTTCTTCGTCACCTTCTTCACCCAACAAATCGTTGAATTCAGCGTCTGAGTCCCCTTCTTCTGGGGTTTCATCCTCAGCGCTTTGATATATTGTTTCTTCATGGTCGATGTTGTCTTCATCACTCTCCTCGTCTGAACTTTCTTCGTTTATCATGCTTTTGAATTCAATTTCGTCTTCAGAACTTTCGTCTTCCTCCTCATCTACCTCTACAACATCTTCAACTTTTCTCTTCCTGACTTCAGGTACCTCCTTCTTAGCTGAAGATGGCTTTTTAGATTTCAAGGCTCTCTCAGTTACTTTGGCCATTGTAAGATGTGTCTTGAATCAAATAATCTACAGCTGATCAATCGAGTTTTCACTTGAATAAAGTTTTAATAGTCCTAATGTATAAAAAATGTTTTTAAGAAAAATTATCAATTTTTTTTTTATTTTAAATTTTTCAGTTTTTTTTCCCTTGGGTTACATAATATAGAAAATACCCAAAGAGGAACACGGTAAAACATCCACTACCTTAATATATACTTTACAATTCAATTGACCGTTCGTTAGTATCAACTATTAAGTATGTGTGTGTTCTGTTCATTCCTAAACTTTTAATGATAAAATTTAAACAACTTCAAAAGGGGTTACGGGTCTCCGCAATTATATACACCCCATCAAAAACAATCATGTTCTAACATCAGGTTCAGTCTTGTTCAAGTGTTTCTTGAAATCCAAAAAGCTCAAAACCAATTCGATATCATTATCCAAAAATTCCGAAGCGCCCAAATGATATTTTGACTTGTCCAACGAATGACGCTCGAGGTATAGTCTTACGGTAGCACCTGATGAGCCTGTGCCAGACAAACGAACGATGAATCTCAAACCACTACTCAACTTGACAAACAACCCTTGCTTGTCAGATACTGAACCGTCTAAATCGGTATAGCTAAAGTTCGCAGCTTCCACAACCTTAATGCCTTCCTTCAATTCGCTACCGATGAAAGTTGGATCATCTACTTGTGATTGCAAGAAATCAACCAATTGATTAGCACCATCACTTGAGACGTTTTCATAGTCAAATCTTGTGAAAAATGTTCTACCATAGATATTCCAGAAATCATTTTGCACTTTTTTAATGGATGAGCCACCTTCATGCTTGGTGTCGTAATATGCCAAAATGTTCAACCATGCAATTATTGCCCAAACACCATCCTTCTCACGGATATGATCTGATCCAGTACCGAAACTCTCCTCGCCACAAATAGACAACTTCTTAGCGTCGAATAATGCACAGAAAAATTTCCAGCCAGTTGGTACCTCATAACAGTTCAAGCCTTTCAGCTTTGCAACCAAATCTAAAGCACCACTGGTTGGCATAGATCTTGCCAATCCATAAATTCCTGTCTTCTTGAAGTAAGGGATAGCCTCAAACGCATGGTGTGCAATGATAGCGACTGAATCACCAGGTGACACAAACGTACCGGCACCATAAATCATATTTCTATCACCATCACCATCTGAAGCAGCTCCAAATGGGATGTTCTCCAGGTCAACTCTTGAAACCAATGTGTGAGCATATGTCAAGTTTGGATCAGGATGCAAACCACCAAAATCTGGTTTTGGCGTACAGTTTTGAATCGATGATTCGGGCAATCCCAATTCGTCGATGAAAATCAGTCTACCATAAGGACCCGTAACACCGTTCAATGCATCAAACAAGACTTTAAAATCTTCGTTTTTCTCAATAAATGATTTGATCAATGGAAAGTCGAAGATCTCCTTCAACATATCAACATACAATTTTGTAGAATCAATAATATCAACTTCCAACTCACCATATTTCAGCAAGCCAATCGTGCTCAAGTCTATCTCTGGTAAATCCTCAACTATTTCATACTCACTCAACTTCAAGGAGTTGTCAAACATTTTGTTTGTTATTGATTCAGGAGCTGGCCCACCGTTGCTCATGTTATACTTGATACCAAAATCGTTTGTTGGTCCACCTGGGTTGTGCGATGCCGTCAATATGATACCACCAGTGACTTTTTCACCGGCGTAGGTTCTTATGATGTTCGAGGCAGCTGGTGTCGACAAGATACCGTTTTGACCAATGATCAATTTCTTCACACCATTGGCTGAGCCAATTTTACCGATCAATTGAACAACCTCATCGTTGTAGTAACGGCCATCACCACCTACCACCAAGACTGAGTTTCTTGAACCTTCAGGGATCGAATCGAACAACAGTTGGAGAAAATTTTCAGTGTAATTCTTGCCTTGAAATACTGAAACCTTTTTACGTAAACCTGATGTTCCTGGCTTTTGATCCTTGAATGGAATCGTTGCAATCGATTTTACTGTTAATGACATTGTACAATTCTAAGATACCAGAACACAAACCCTTGACTTCTATATACAATTGACAATCTCTTATATGCAATATCAATCGGACACCTCTTTATATGATTTGTTAATGGGCGGTTAAACCCCTGCTCAGTGTTTTTTTTTTCTTTCTCTCATCTTCTTTTTTTTTTTTTAAGTGGATGACTTTGTGGTTGCCCAAATTTCACTCCACTTTCCGGATTCTTCTTGCCCATGACGAAGCCACCATTCAATGTAAGAAGATAAGTTACAGTAGAGTAAGTAGAAATATAAGAGCAGAATGTATAGTAAAGTAACCTAGACCAGTAGTAGATATACAACTTGGGCAAAAAATCAAAAACAAGAAAAAACAGAGCATTTTTAACCGAAACATAAATTATGTAATATTATCATCATTCCAGCTTCCTGAAAAACCTAACAACCTCATCGATCAGCTTAGACACCTTTGGCAAGTTGAACTCGTTCAATCCAGCAATGGAAATCCTACCGTTCCCTACGATGTAAACTCCATGCTTCACCTCCAACCTTTCTACCTCTTCTTCACTCAATCCTGTGAACGAAAACATGCCGTTCTGCCTCAATATATGATCCCAGTTACCAGGAGTCTTCAAAGTGTCCAACTCATCCTTTAACATCACCCTCATCGACTTGATCCTATTTGCCATTTCAACCAAGTCGTTCTGCCAGTCTTGGTATAGTTTCTCGTCGTTCAAAACTTTCGAGACGATTTTGGCTCCGAAACATGGTGGGTTGGAGTATTCAACCCTAATAAACTTATTCATCTGTTCTAAAATAGCATTCTGCAACTCTTGATCAGTCTTAGGCAACGATAAATGAAGACAGCCCACTCTTTCGCCATACAACCCGAAATTCTTGGCAAACGACTGACAAATCATCATTGGATGGTATGAATAAAGTTCATCAAACTTACGAATCACCCAAGAGTCATCCTTTATGGATCCTGTTAATCCCAAATATGCACTGTCAAAGATAGGTAAGTGATCGTACTTCACAATTGAGTCGAGGATTTTTAACCATTCTTCTCTCGTTGGATCAACGCCTGTTGGATTATGTGACGATGTTTGCAATAGGAAGACCGAACCTTTGGGTGCAACTTTCATTGTATTGAGCATCTCGTCAACTTTCAAGTTCTTGTCATTGGCGTTGTAATACGGATATTTATCAACTCTCAAGCCAGCCTTCTGAAAAACCAGAATATGATTTGCCCAGGTTGGGTCACTGACATAGACTGTTGAGTTATGGCTGAGGAATTCCTTGATAAACAATGCAGATAAATGCAACGCACCAGTGCCAGATAGTGTTTGAATTGATATCATTCGATCGTCTTTCAAAGTCTGAGAGGTTTCATAGTCTAGGAGCAATCTCCTAGATGGTGTCGTTAACGATTTCAACCCAGCAATCGCTAGGTATTCGTGGTTATAGTTGGGGTCTTTCAACACCATGGACTCCAGCTTTAGGATCGATGGTAGAATAAAATTCTTGCCCTGCGAGTCCCTGTAAGCACCAATGCCCAAGTCAACCTTATCGAACCTCTGATCACTGGCATACCTATTTTTCAAACCAAACAACGCATCCGGTGGCAACTGTGGTATATTCTTGATGTTGTAGTAGCCTTTCAAATCATTGTACTTGGGATCCTCCTCTTTCTGGATATTGAACAACTGATTGTTGATAAGCTTATTGTTATTGTTTTGGTGGTTTATATCTTTAATGAGGCTCGATATTAGTCTCCTATTGGTTCTCAACGACATGGCTGTCATCGATTCAACGGCGGGTGTAAAGGAGCAAGAGGTGAACTTGAAACCAAATGACTCTGCAACACAAAATTACAAAATCGAAGTTGATTCGCTACTTCTTTACACTCTTTTCTATAAACAGCACTTGGCAACTCTTCTATATTTATATCAGTTGTTTGTGCTAATCATGAATAGTGTCTTATCAATTTGCTACAACCATCTGGTTGTGAAAGGTGGAGATTTGAAATCATCAAAATATGAGGGGTTATCGTGAAAAAGTTCAAAAAACGCATTTTTTTGTTTTTCATTTTTCACATATGATTTAATAATCAACGTGAAAGAAAAGAGGTATTATTGTGGTTAAAGTTGACTTTATTGCCTATATTTGTGACATTACGGGCTATCGTTGCTAAGTTATTTTGATTGAAGTATACAGTATTAGAGAAGTGGATTATCAGGCCAAAAAAAAAATGAAAAAATTGAGGCAAAGGGGAGCTGTTCAGTCAAGTTTGACGATAGAGATGTTATTGAGAAGTTAGTTAGAACCTATAGAATGATCAGTATAGATATGTAAGATGTAGTTTGTTCTGCCGGTTGTTTCTGGGGATTGATCTCAAACAGAACACTGGCTCGCTGGTTCAAATGGGAATAGCAAAGCCATTGACACCAACACAAGCACCACAGACCCAAATGGGGATAGATGTAGTAGTGCCTCCGTAGTAAGCTACCACTGTTCATCAGCAATGTCAGTGATGATGGAGTCGCTCTTCCTGTAGCAGGTGATACTTCTCTTGGAGTCTATGCGTACAAGCAGCTATAATAAATGTTGATGAAGAAGTAGGAAATCAACGAGAGAGACAAGTTTTGAGGTTTAGTCCTGACATAGATGTAACCAAATAACAACGCCATCAAACAGAGACCCAATATTCCATTGAATAGAGTACTTTGAAAGGAAGTACCAAGCTCAAGCAACGGTAATAAATGTCCAACTCCCCACCAGCATGCCATCTTCGCTATTATCACTTGAATGGACAAACTTCCAAAAAGACGGTTATATCCAATGCCAAACTACCTTCCCCCCGCCCCAAAGACACTAAAGTCAACAACAAGAATATGTTGAACATTGCAAACAAATTTGTACCCCCAATGAAGAATGGAAAAACAGCTTCAAAGAGAGATAGCCAGTAGAAAGAAGTTTCTCGGCCAATCTCATCTGCTGATAAGTCATCATTAGGTAGTCCAAAGAATAAACCTATATTATTCACCTTGGTTAGGTGAGGATAGTTCCAAGCAGACGGTAAATTCACATATTTTTGAACGCTACTTTGAAAATGTGCCAATTGTCAATCTGCTGAATAGCCAAAGCCTGCAAGACCAAGGTTTTTCTTATTAGAATAATAGTTTCGAGACACTCTGATAGATAAGCTCATGAGAAATTAGATTACAAGCCTTATTGAATGGCAGCTAGTTTTCCTTTCTGGTGGTACTTGATCATCATAGTCTGATCCGAAAGAGACGGATATCTCTGGACAACATTGGTGGTTTCTTGGAGGGTTCTTATATTCATCTGCACCTTAAAGGTTTGACAGAAATAAATTAGGGTCACAGAGACAATTTCAAATAATCTTTGTAAGGTCTTTCCTCATTTTGGGAGATAAAATTTCGATATAAAATGACTGTCTGGGAAAGAAGTATCTATACAGAACATTGTTTATGCTTCTCAAAATTTCTAAACCAACACCTCTCTCATCCATTTTCAATTGATCATTGAGTAGCTTTAACCTGATTTTCTCAAACTCCAGAATTTGTAAATGGTTCGTACCAAGCTTTTGATGCGGTTGTCACCAGTGTTCATTTGGTCTGTCATTTTTGAGAAATTTGTCAAATTGATGAATAATTTGTAATTGGTCATTTGAATACCTAATATGAGACATGGGGGGGGGGATAGATCAACGGAATAAAGTCTACTCTTAGCCTACTCGAGTACTTATTCAAGCTTTCTAGCTCAATAATCCCTCCCGCGACTATATTTTTGAGCGACCAAGTAATCGAACCTCTATGCAATTCATTCAATAAAATTATATGCATTGAACGATTGAACGATATACTAGATGTGAATGGTACTAAATTCTCTCAAGCAAGCTTGTGTCTGTATCATAATTGATACATGGCTTTGATGAACGGTAAAACCAGCTAGATGATTTTGTCGGTCTCTCATGGTCATTGATTATAAAAATGGCTTTTCCTAAAGAAACTCAGATTCCAACTTGATCCCAACTTGAATCCAATTTGAACAAAATTGATTTTGATCCAGTTGACGTGGCTTCGCTTATGATCAAGGATGACGGACGATAACTGAAAATATCGCTTGTATCCAAACTCTTCCAAAAAAAAAAAACCATCAAGAAAGTCTTTCGAATTCAGGAAATCCAGTAGAGAGCAGCTTGTTGAAATTTATTTATTTCTCTGAAAGAAATTTGAACTCCAGGTACATACAGAGTGGGTTGGATGTAGGATGGGTGTATTGTCTGAAAAATGCAAGATTTTGGTGGAAGATGTTGATTTCTCTGATAGATTATGATAAGAGCTTTTTGTGGAACACAGATTGTTTTTTTGCCTTTTCATCTAACCTGCCATTTTCTGTGCTAGTTTCGTGAATCAACAGTTTTAATCTATTAGCCGCTTCTATGGAATGTTTCTCTTCGAGTGACTTTAGGTCCGCCTAAACACGTTTATTCAGCCTATGCTCGCTAAAGGCTCAGACAAGAGCCAGGTGTAGTTTCACCTTTGTGTGTGAGAACGAGCAATTTCGGCCTCTGGTGTCCTCAACTCTCAAACAAGCACCACAGTCCAGCATAGCATTTCTGTTATTTTGTTCACTTTTTCATTACTTTCCATGGCATCTCGGTTTCGGTGAAAAGGACTGGCCATTCGAGACATCTGGCAGTGGACTTCCAGCTATTGTTCAAACAAACTCTCCAGGCTGTTGCAGCCAAAAAGGCCACAGTGGCAATCCTCTGCTGAAACACAACATAACCTCCAACCGCATCAGACCATATCCTTCCCAATCCTACCTCCCGAGGCTAGCTTCACACACTTTATTCGTACTGCTCGAACCTTGTTGTCAGCGTTCTTTCTGCAGATCCGTCGTCATCGGAGGTAAACGGTACTCACTATCTACATCTACGAATTCGGATTGAATTTGAGTTGAGCTGAGCTGAGCTGAACAGAACAGAACTGAACTGCATAGACAGTGTGCTTTCGAATACCGCTAGTGAACAATAAAACGGTTTTATCTCTTGGTCACAAATTGCACGTGATAGGGTGTAATTTGTTGTTTTTTCTGGACTTACGACACCCCATGAAAAGCTTGACTGAACAGAGCACCTGTGCTGATATAAATGCATTTGTATTTCAAATAAGAGGTTCAAAGAGTCTTTGTTTGCTAACTAAAGGTATATGGCAAAGAGTAGGCAAGAGCTGGTACATTTTGAGCCCAAAATTTTGGGATTTAGATTTTGTAAAAGCTGGTATTAACTCGAATGGACTTAACCTTAAATTTTTCTTAAAACCGTTGCAAGTGCAGAATCATGAGAGGCGGAAAGAACAAAGAAAGAAGAGCTGGAGCCACATCCCTGTTGCCAGGCATTTGGAGTGCCACGGAAAAACGACAGAAGCTCCCTCGCCTGTATGTGGATAAAAACGTAGCGGGTAGATAGTGACTCTGGATAGGTGTGGTTCTTTGGTGTCACAATCATGCACAACGTGTGGATAAATGTTGATGTGAGTCAAGTCTAAAAATTATAATATAAATAGAGAGGTTGTATCTGGGTTTGGTTTTGCCAAGTTTTGTTTTGGTTTTCTCTTCTCTACTCCTCATACCATAAGCACGAATTCTGAGATGGCTACTGAAAGTGACAAGACGGAGTTCCAAGAAACCAAGGGAAACGAATCTGACGATTCGGTCTCACCACAAAAGTCACACAGAATCATCAGCTCGAAGTTTGCGGATGCTACTTTGGACTTCATGAGAGAACATGACCATTTGGTCCCAGAAATCACCCCAGAGCAAGAGAAGAAGTTGTCGAGAAAGGTCATTTTGCATGTTTTGACCTTGACCTTCTTGGTCAACTTGATGTTGTACATGGATAAGGCAACCATGTCGTACGCTTCGATTTTGGGTCAATGGGAAGATACCGGGTTGGACCAAAACAAGTACAACAACACCAACACCATCTTCTACACCGGTTACATTGTTGGTAACATTGGTGGTAATTTCCTCATCCAAAAATTTCCTTTGAAGAAGTTTTTGCTCAGTATGGTTTCGTTTTGGACACTTTTGATTTTCTTACACTGTGCTGCTACAAACTATGGTGGTCTTATTGTGTTGAGATTCTTTTTGGGATTGTCTGAATCAGTCGTCATTCCTCTTTTGGTCACAACCTTGGGTATGTTCTTGACACAGAGAGAAAGAGCTTCAGCTCAACCAGTCTTCTATGCTTCCTGTTTGGGTGTCACTATTCCCCTGGGTTTCATTGCCTACGGTGTGTTATTCTCCAATTCTTCAATCCACCCATGGAGAATTTACTTCATCATCATTGGTGGTTTGACTTTCTTCTTGAGTATTCTGATCTACTTCTTATACCCTGATAATCCATCAACGGCCAAGTTTCTCAGCACTGAAGAAAAGGTTTGGGTCATTAGAAGAGTTCAAAAATCAACAGGTAGTGCCATTGAGCAAAAAGTATTCAAGAAATATCAAGTTTATGAAGCATTGAGAGATCCAATTTCATGGTTATTCTTCTTATTTTTCCTTTTACAACAATTGGCCAACAACCTTACATACCAACAGACTTTGTTGTTTGCAAGTATCGGTAACATTTCAAACTTGGACTCAACTTTAGTCTCAGTTGCCAGTGGTGGATTTGCTGCAGTATGTTGTGTTGTTGCTTCCGTTGCATTGCTCTATATCAAAAATATTCAATGTCTTTCGATTATCCTCTGGTCGGTACCTTCATTTGCTGCTTCAATTGCAATGGTAGCCACCCCATATGATAAAAAGATTGGTTTATTGGCTTGTTTGTGTCTTGCTTCTCCATTGTTCGGTATTCCTTGGATTATCACATTTGGTTGGACAACTTCATCATGTTCTGGTTACACCAAGAAAATGACAAGAAACGTTATGATTCAAATCGGTTATGGTGTTGCAAACATCATCTCACCACAATTATGGCAGGAGAAGGATGCCCCACGTTATATTCCTGCTTGGATCGTTCAAATTGTTTTATCATTCTCCATTGCACCTTTGTTAACCGCAGTTATTTGGTACGTTTTACAGAAGAGAAATACCGAAAGACTTCTGAGTTTGAACGAAGTTGATACCGTTGGTATTGTCAAAGAAGGTGAAGAAGATGTTGAGGTCAACATCGCATCTTTGGACTTGACCGATTTGGAAAACAAAGCCTTTATATATCCTTTGTAAGAGAACAATCTTAGTTTTAATTGATTTACTAGCTTTTATTTTACACAACCTCATCAAGAAGAGAAATATGATAACTAGAAGTAAAAACACTAAAACATCCAAGCCCTTCAATTATGATGATGTCGCAATCTACAGTTTCCATAGAAAATGTATGATTCCATTTGAGACTTGTCCTGCTGACCCTTGAGAAGAATAAATTCTTGAGTTGTAGACTGACCCAGAAAGTTTCAAGCTATTATTTTCTTTAGTCTTAGCATCCCGAGAAGTTTGTGCTATGCGGCTGTCAACAAATTTCAATGTGCTCTTCCGAGATTCAATTCGTTCATGACTTCAACTGAACGTACAAAATCCACAAAGCTTGAGTAACCGACACTGGATAATTGGCTATCAACTCATACGAATAGATGAAGTAAGACTTTTATAATGTTAAGACAGCTTCAAAGATGCAAAAGCACGGGTCCATCCAGTAGTCACTGTTTCTCTAGAAAGTATAGACTAATGAGCACACTTCTCACATCATATCATCCCAGATACTATCAAAGGAGGTCCAGGACCAAACAGTTTCAAAAAAGGCAATTCCAAACAACAACTAATAGAGAGTTTATTTTGTCCTTCTTCAAAAATGAAGACGGCAAAAATTCACCCGAGACTGGAAGTAGTAGCAATGAGTCTTCTTCATCAACAAAAACAAATGATCATAACTTACTGAAAGAAGTGAAACCCAGATGGTTCTATGCAACTGATATCCCACAATCAAAGCCCTCTCATTTCAACTATGTGAGAACGGAAAAACCAACCAAATTCATGCCATTTTCTGAGCAAGATTCGGAAAGGTTGGAGAAGCAATATCAAGCGTATAACGAGGCAAAACTCAAAAATATTCCAATGCCAGATGAAAATTTGATCCCAGGATTTGATAGTAATCTCGTTCCGGTTAATGAGGATCGGTTGTTCGAATGTGATTTGGAAAGATTTGAAATGAGTCCTATTTATTGGGAAGGAGCAGTTTATGAGATTAGAAGAGGTATTTGGTTTGATAGCGACAAAATGCCCTTACCGCAAGATCTAGCTGACGATTTGGAAGATTGCTTTCAGCTGGTAAAACCATACGAAATTACATTTGAAGAACTCACCGATATGGAAATTGTTCAGAAACAGTTGAGTACTGATAGAAGTAAAATAGCTGTCTTTGCCAAAGATTCAGGCGCCTACGTTTTGGAAAGAGATTCTACATTCGCCAAACTTCAAGTCAAATACTTAGCAAATGCCCCAGCAGCACCTATTTTGGGAGTCCAAAAATATCAAAGAGGTTACAGAGAGGACAAAACAAAAGAGTCCAAAAACGCAAAAGCGAATCCTAAACCTATATCGACAACCAATACTTCAGGTTTCAGTAGGTCTAAAGATAAGCTGAAAACCGAAATTGAAGACGACTACGCAAATGCATCAAAATTTCATAGAAATGGAAGGGAAATTGATCATCTTGTTATATGTGTTCATGGTATTGGCCAGATATTGGGACCTAAATTTGAGAATGTCGACTTCATTCATACAATAAACGTATTGAGAAAAACAATGAAAGGCGTATTTAAAGAAAATGAAACATTACAAAAATTTGCTTATCCAAATACCGAGTTCGACAAATCTTCTCCAGACTACAAAGCAGATGAAATAGCAAAATTAAGCGAAAATTGTAAGGTTCAAGTATTACCAATTGTTTGGAGGCACAAGGTTGACTTTGCAACTCAAAAATCTAAACATAAAGGAACTGATTCCCTTTCATTGATTGACATCACACTTGAAGGTGTAAGACCCTTGCGAGAATTATTAGGTGATTTGGTATTGGATGTATTGTTATACTACGAACCAAAATACATGAATTTGATATTGGAAAGCGTTACACTAGAGGCCAATGAAATTTACTCAAAGTTCATTGAAAAAAATCCACACTTCAGCGGAAAAGTGTCGCTCATTGGTCATTCTTTGGGAAGTGCTATCTGCTTTGATATTTTGAGTCAGCAGCCTAATGAAATTGAAGATTTCAATCCAAGAAAACACTTGAAGTTTGAAGTCGATAATTATTTTGCTATAGGATCACCTATTGGAGTTTTTAAACTCATGAAGCAATCAAGGGTCTTACCCAGACTGTTGCAGAGTAAAAATGACCCAAATGCTGATGAAGCAGTTCAATTTCCAAAAGTGACAAATTTATACAATATCTTTCACCCATGCGATCCAGTAGCGTACAGATTGGAACCAGTGATTTGTGAAGAATTTGCTAGGTATAGGCCAGCCCAAATACCATACTCATCCAAAAATCTTGGTAGTCAAATTAAAGAATTTACTGATTTTGGGGATGAACTCTCTAACAAAGTTATCAAGAATGTTACTAACGCCTTGCAAAATGCATCAATTGTGAAGTTGGATAACGACAAAGGAAGACAGAAACCAGAAACATTTTCACAGATCTCAGCGGAAGCTTTGAAGATAATAACCAAGTGCAATTATAGTGGCAGAGTAGATTACAGTTTACCAGAAGGCTTGTTTGATATTTCGATAATATCGGCACTTGGATCCCATGTGAGCTATTTCGAGGATGAAAACATAAGCGGATTTTTGTTAAAAGAAATGTTAAGAAGCAAGCAGATTGTTCAGAGCAAAACAGCTACATTGTTGGACGATGATGATGAAGATGACGAGTTCTCCATCATTGACGAAGAGAGTAATGGAAAGGTTTGAGCAAGCCACTACGACTATAACCAGACTGTTTTAATTATAATTTAAATAATTTTCTTCTAAAAAGCATAAACTAAGCTGAAAGTTTTCAAAGTAAATCATCAAGCGTTTGCTCAGAGTCCTTCTTTATCAAATCCAACATTCCCTTTGGCAAAATTGGTTTTCCATTCTCGTTCAAAACGTATCTGAACGGCATCTCTGTGGCTTCGTATTGGTTGAATCTCAATTCTGGATAATCTATAAATTTGATATCTTCAAATGCAATCTTATCCTTAACGATCAACTGGGTTGTCCTGACAGCTGTATCGGTGGTCATTTGCAAGTTTCCCAATCTTCTTCCAATCAATCCGTATTTTCTTCTCAATTCGCCAGTTCTATCTCTTGGTGGATGATCGCCCAATATACCACCGAACACAAAGTATTCAAAGTCCGATGCCTCCAGTGGAA
The DNA here is from genome assembly GCA_003706045.2 of Peterozyma toletana. Classification (NCBI taxonomy): domain Eukaryota; kingdom Fungi; phylum Ascomycota; class Pichiomycetes; order Alaninales; family Pachysolenaceae; genus Peterozyma; species Peterozyma toletana. The sequence goes on along the minus strand of PPKG02000027.1, from coordinate 38,148 downwards.
CCAAATCGGTTTCAGCAGCTGGATCTAGAAGACAGATTTTTTCCTTTTCGGTGCTACCAACAACCTCCATCAACTCCTTTACAGTCCATTGCAAGCCTGCATCCAACAACTCCTGTGGGATGTCCGACTCTGTTGTTGAGGGTGGCAACGATGTCAAGATCAAGTTATCTTTGCCAACTTCGTTTATGATTGTTGAGTATTCCAAAATCACCCAGGCGGTGAAGCCTGCTTCCATATGTTCGATGATATACTTCATTATGCCGGCTGACGATGATCTATATACAGCTATACTAGAAAACCCGAACTTGTCGCCATTTCCTTTGCATCGTTGTAACCTGTCTCATCTTCAGAAGAGCAATGAAAAGAAAAAAAAAGAGTCAAATTTTTTCGCCTGGGATCACATATCTGTGATGGTGTATGGGGGCAGTTCGGTCAGTCAGCGTCTATATCACCAAAGGCTAGCAGATAATTACACAAGACAGAAGTTTTGATTACAGCTAAAAATAACAGATTTAGTCACATTAACAAGAAGCAAGGAGAGGTGGTACTCCAAGAACCAAAAACTAGAGAAATCAACCCAAAAACACCAAAACAGAACAAGACAAAAGTATTCGAAAAAAAGCAAAATGACATGGCCAACAATCGCCGATGATAGAAGCTTCCTCACCTCCCAATATATAGCAAACAAGAATAGGCAAACACCGTCCGTGGTCTCACCGCACCATCATAAGCTTCCGAATGATAACCTCCCTCCTATAACCGCACTACTTTTGAAGCTTTCCTCCTGGTTCATCTCCAACAAAAACGAACTTCCTCTTCTCTTCTTAGGCGTTTGTTTCTTGTGGTTCAACTGGAACAGCGTCAAGTCAAATGCTGAGCTTTGCGAGTTGATCATCGAAAATCTTGTTGCTGGGTTGACAGGCATCATTTTTATTTGGGTACAAAATTTTCTTCTGGCGAGCGTAACGCTTTTTTTCGTCGGTTTGAATGCTATCTGGAATAGATGTGAGATACTGTCCAAGAGCAAACCTCTAGTGTCATATAACTAACGAGACGAATAGAAAATGAGCACCAACGGGATGATCCATCTCTTTATATATCTTGATTTATTTGTACTTCATGATGGTATTGCAAGCTTGCACGTGACTATTTTCCCCTTTTACGCAAACACAGACTGTGTTGTGAAGCAGATCAGAGGCAAACCAACCATTGTGGTGGTGTGTTTAGAGTTCAGTTGAGTTGATCTATATATATATATATATAAGCTTTGTAATCCACAAATGGAAGCAATGAGGTGAAACCATAGAGCAAGGGCCTCTTCTATTAAAAAGAAGAAAAAAAAAACAACTTCTTGCAGCAACTTTTTTGTACCTTTTAAATAGCCATAAGCCCAAAGTAAAGGCAAATAAAAACCAAGCCTAAGAAAGTCAAGCGAACCGCTGGCCATCAAGTCAAGTCCGGCAGGATGCCATGGTGGTTCGCTCGCTGTACACGGCAAATGACGTGTAGAAGTAGAAAACCAAGATGTAGCCTCACAATTGTAGGAAACTGTACCAATCGTTTATATTGAAGTTGGTCGGGACTTGGCCACCGTTGTTGCCACCGGGGGAGGTGGTGGTTCCAGCGAACTGCGCAATGGGGCTTTGATGGGTGCTTGCGCCAGCTGCTCTAATGAACACGCTGTTGGCGGGCATCATCGGGTTGGTTGGTTGTTTGTGTTCGGCGCTGGTTGGGGTGGTACCCATGAATGGAGCCGAGCCGTTTGGCGAGGAGTTACTGTTTGAATTGTTGGAACTTGCATCCACATCAGTGTAGATGTGGGAGTCAAAATTTGGCGTCCAATGGAAAATGTTGTCGTACGTGATATCCTCTGTGTTCAACACATCCTGGAGTGCAAACTGTTGATTTTGGCCCAAATTGTACATGTTGGGTCCCAGTTGTTGGTTTATCATTTGCGACTCATTCTTGTGGGATGCATCTGTCGATGTTCTGGATTGAATATGGTGAGATATTATTGGAAGCGATGGAACGCTTGTGGATAAATCAGAAATTGGTGTACTACTACTTTTCCCAGTCCTCAATGTTGATACTGAGGCACTCAAGTTGTTATCGCTATTACCCGGAGTTTCAATTGGAGATATTGCGTTGCCAGTTGTGGTTGATAGTTCTGGGAACAACTGGAACGGGGTGAATTCATTTGAACTTTGCTGTGTGTGGTTCAGCTGCTGTGTGAATAAGAACACATCTGTATGGTCGACCGGTTGCTGAGGCATAAGTGGAACAGCAAGTGGAACCGGTCTTCCTGAAGAAAGCAACGGGTTCACTGTAGATGATATTGATTCAGTAGGAGGTAGTGAAGATTTACCCGATTGAGGTTCTGATACTTCATCCTCGGCTTCTTTTTCTTTGACCATACTCTTGGATGCCCGAATACTTTGTATTACAACTTTTCTTTTTGTCTTGTCATTCTTCAACGTCTCAGCCATCGATAGGCATACATATCCAACATTCCACAGTTTACTGGCTTCGATCAACGTCTTCCTACAAATTTCAAAAGAATTTTTGGAAATCAAAGCAATTTTTGGGTTCTTGTTATCCAAGTGATATAGAAGCATGATCATCGATGAAAACAAATAGGTGATAATAACTGATGGACAGTATTTGATCAAGTTCGCCTTCAACAAATTTTTAGAAATGATTGAAATCATATGTGAGGACTGAAATGTGATACCCCAAGATGGGAAATAGTCATCAATAATACCAGTACCTGTTGGCATATGGGAACGCCTTAAAATATTTGTTCTATGAATCAAACATAATGTAACATAGTATTGACACGAGAGTAATGAGGCGAGCAATCCTTGTTGTGCTGGGTTAGTCAAAGAGTATTGTAACTGTGCAGGCAAAGCATTAAGCCAATTAACCATCAAAATATCACATCGTTTGACAAACAATAAATGATCAACATCATATGAAGTTTCTCTTTGAACAGAGTATTTTTGCTTCATGACAATCCCAGTGATTTCACTCAACTTTAAATAGTTGATGAAATATTGGGCGTGAGCCTCATTTACTGGATACGCCGATGGGTTCCCTGGTTCATCTTCGGTGAAATCATCCACCGTCAACATTGGCACGTCACAATCTTCTAGATCAATGACAACAGGTCTGCCAAATCCCAAGGCAACACTTCTATCTTTACCAAAAAGAACCCACCAAATTCTCTTGCACAATTTTGACTTCGCCTCATCCATGTCGGCATTGAATTTTTGAAAACCATAACCCTGAGCAACAGCAACACCAATTCTTGTCCAATAAAAGGCATTTTTGCCAACATCATCTGGGCCATCCCATGTCCAGCCCAAGCATAATATCGACTGAACCAATGTGACTGGGTCATGTTCAAGTCCAGCATCATACATTGATTTTAACCTGTTGTAAAGAATACAAGAGGCGGTAGAGTTGGATCCAGTGGAGTCCAACAAATCTTCCTCAAAATAATAAGATGATGCAGCTAGTAGCACACCATGTAATAATAGCAATGAAGGTGGATTTGTGATGTTGTAGTAGTAGTCTCTCATGAAATGCGTTTTGTTCAAAATTGGCATTATAGGTTGAATATGTTCAAAATAGATATCAATCAACTTCTGGCACTTTTCAACGCTTGGTAATAAGAAGCATCCTCTCATGCTTAAGATCTTTTCGTCCAACTCGGTCATGACAGGAACATTTTCTTTATCAACCAGTTTTTTATAATGTTGAGAGGTTGATATCACAGCTGCTGCAGATCCCAAGTATAGAGTAGAGCTATCACCTCTTTTGAATAGTGATTTGAAATGGGGCAATTCTTCTAGGTTTATCTCTGACAACTTCCTTCGTATGTCATCTGTGCTATTTTCATGAGTGGCTGGTTTCGGCTTCTTGGAAGTGGATGATGATGATGATGATGAAGCTGGTTTAGCATATTTTTTTCTCTTTCTCGAATCAAAAATTGGAATCTTTTCGTTGTCTTCAAATGTCTCTGGTTTGATTGATATAGGTGACGAGGCAGCTTCTCTCGCTTCATTTATACCGTCATTGCCTCCAGTCCGCCTCTTCTCTTTCTCCAGCTGCTCCCGCAAGCGGTCCAGCTCAATCATCTTCTTACTCCTTCTAGTTCTCTTTATTGAAGGTAAAACACACTCGCAGTTGAACGAAACACAGTTCGAACATGGCACTTGGAGCATCGCATCGCATCTCACTTTCCTGGCGTGACATGTGACACAAGCTCTTGTTGACCTTGGCCTTTTGTACTTTATTGTGAACGATTTCTTCTTGGATAGGTCGTTTGATGAGGGAGATGACGATGAAGATTGGTCTTCCTCCGGGGACAACGAGTTGGTGAACTCCATGTTGGATTGGTCTGAGGCGGGCGTTTCGTCCTCCTGCTGCTTTAACGATGCAGACATCTTTGCTTGTTGTGATGATCCGTAACTATGGGCAGAAATCGATCCGTTGTGTTGTTTCGTGTTGTTTTGTTTTGTTTTGTTTTGTTTTTTGTACTGTCCCCCAATGGTGTATACCGTCTTTTATTGCGCTCTGTACTTTGATCAAAAGGTTCATCCAAACTGTCTCTCACAAGTCCTGGAAGCCTGAAATATATGATTCAACCTTTAAATGCCCCTACCGCTTATAAATTACAGATGATATTGATGATATATCGTCAAAATTTATTGTAGATGAATCAGCAAAGCAATCAACAGAGTCAATCCCATCTATCAATAGCTTTTTTCAGCGCCTTTCCTCTGTGATTACTGAAATCTGAATCAAAAAAAAAAAAAAAAAAAAAAAAAAAACAAAGACCGTTTAAATCCTCGGCTTTTAAACACGATGCTCTTTGAAACGATTAGAGACAGAATCCATCCAGACTTGATGAGTAGATTAGAAGCAACATGGATGATAAAGCATCCTTGAAGCATAGCAGAATGAAATTAGAAGAGATATTTTTGGGCCTCTTCCTCTTGAAGGACGGCGAAATTTTGGAAATTGAGACCGAACATTAAGTATATTATGTATATTACAGAAAGGAAAAGCAAAAAGAGCAAGATCACTAGATCAAGGTGGATAAGTAAAAGAGCAGTATGAGAGCAGTAGAAAAGGCGGGCAAACTTAAAAGGAACTCCAATTCCAATCTGCAGGGATGGAGCCCACGCCATTGTTATTTCCAGTGAGACTTATGATAGAGCCATTTCTCAATCTTGCCTCTTCGTCGTCTTCATCTTCTTCGTCATCGTCTTGGCTGCTGAGCACCCCGTCAATTCTGTTCTGAATATTGTTGTTTCTCTTTCTTTTCAACAAGCTGTTGGGGGTCGCCGTAGAAGATGGGGTTTGAATGTTGAAGATTGAAGGGTTGTTTTGTCGAAGAAAGTTTTCATAGTTCTCAAAGCACTGGTAGCAGACTTTGACCAAATGCTTCAAGGACTGTTGCTCTCTGTTCTTATCTAAGATGTCAGGCGAGCTCGTCTTAAAGTTGAAAGTTTTCTTGAAGATAGAATCCTCGCCCGTCGGGGAGCAATGCTTTTTATCTTCTTCGACTTCGCCGCCTATCAACACGAAATTAGCATTTTTGTCCAAGAATATGTAGTGGTTGATACAGTCGGTACAGAAAA
>PPKG02000027.1:0-30000 GCA_003706045.2 Peterozyma toletana | reverse complement strand
ATAGACTTATATGTGCTCTGTATAAACACACTCCACGATCCACGCTCTCTCCACCACCTCAACCCACACAAACACTCGTGCAAACGCTCTTTGGCGTCTCTTGGAGCCCGAGCTTCGACTCGACTCTGGCGAGACTCGCTGGGTGGTTTCAGGCTCAAAAGAGTGCCTGTTTTCTCCTTTTTTCTTTTTTTTCCTCGACAGCCTGTCTCCTTATCACAGACCAGCTTATAATCGCCTTACGAACCAGTCAATCTGCCTAGATATCAACAGAGACATGGTCCAAGAGCTCGTATGGAACAGTGTAGTATGGAGCGTGTTAGAGGCTGTTTGGTATTTTTCAGACGCCCTTTGGAAAATGCGGTCAAAGAAATCGTAACTAACACGTCGTGATAGCGGTACTTGAGAAGTTGAAGGGCAGTTCTAGCGACATCTACGGAGAGAGAGAGAGAATTGTAGCGTGTATTGAAGTCTGGTTTAGTAGGATGGTCTCAATAGATAAAAACGATGGTACAATTGTGCTTGCGTCGGGCAGTTTGAAGTTGCTTCGGTCGCTTTTGATAATATCAATTTTTGTGTCGATTTCGTTTGCTTCGGTCAGCTCGAGGCTATTCAGTGTGATCCGGTTCGAAAGCATCATCCACGAGTTCGATCCGTGGTTCAATTACCGTGCGACGAAGTACTTGGTGGCCAACGGGTTCAACAAGTTTTTGAACTGGTTTGACGACAAGACGTGGTACCCGTTGGGCAGAGTGACCGGGGGTACGTTGTACCCAGGGTTGATGGTCACCAGTGGGTTGATCCACAGGATATTGCAAATCGTGGGCTTGCCGATCGACATCAGGAACATCTGTGTGTTGTTGGCCCCAGCATTTTCGTCGGTCACGTCCTTGTGCATATTCTACTTAACAAAGGAAATCACGGAGGACTGGACTGCCTCGTTGCTCAGTGCCGTGTTCATGGGCATCACGCCTGGTTACATCTCCAGATCCGTTGCCGGCTCGTATGATAACGAGGCGATTGCAATCACGTTGTTGATGGCGACTTTCTTCTTCTGGATTAGAGCCGTCAAGATGGGCTCGATCTTTTGGAGTTGTTTGGCTTCTATTTTTTACTTCTACATGGTTAGTGCCTGGGGTGGGTATGTGTTTATCACTAACTTGATCCCATTGCACGTCTTTGTGTTATTATTGATGGGTAGATTCAGCCACAACATCTATGTCAGTTACACAACATGGTATGTATTGGGTACTTTGATGTCAATGCAGATCCCATTCGTTGGTTTCTTGCCAATCAAGTCAAACGACCACATGGCTGCCTTTGGTGTTTTTGGCTTGTTACAGTTGGTTTTATTGGGTGACTACTTCAGAGCAACTTTGACCCCTAAAAATTTCAAGAAACTTATTGCCGTGTTTTCATTCTTGGTGGGAGTCTTGGGTATCAGTGGCTTGGTCTTGGCAACAAAGCTTGGATTGATTGCTCCATGGACTGGAAGATTCTACTCATTATGGGATACTAACTATGCTAAGATTCACATTCCGATCATCGCATCAGTCTCAGAACATCAGCCTACCCCTTGGTCCTCATTCTTTTTCGATTTGAACTTGTTGATCTGGCTTTTCCCAGCAGGTGTTTGGTTGTGCTTCCAAGACTTATCTAACGAAGGTGTTTTTGTCATCATTTACAGTGTCTTGGGAAGTTATTTTGCCGGTGTCATGATTAGATTGATGTTGACTTTGGCTCCGATTGTTTGTGTTTGTGGTGGTATTGCTGTAGGTAAAGTCTTCGAATGCTATATGGATTTCAGAGATACATTAAAGCTGGACTCAAAATCAAAAGATTCAAAAACTGAAAAGACCGCATCAAAAATATTCACCATTTTGACAAAATTGACAGTCATGGGTACATTTATCTTTTACTTGGTATATTACGTCAAGCATTGTACATGGGTAACATCAAATGCCTACTCATCGCCATCGGTCGTCATGGCTTCACGTAACCCAGATGGTTCACAATACATCATCGATGACTACAGAGAAGCCTACTACTGGTTACGTATGAACACGGCTGAAGACTCCAAAGTCATGGCATGGTGGGATTATGGTTACCAAATCGGTGGTATGGCCGATCGTACCACATTGGTAGACAACAACACATGGAACAACACACATATTGCAACAGTTGGAAGAGCAATGGCTACCACTGAAGAGAAATCAGAGGAGATTATGAGAGGCTTGGATGTGGACTATATATTGGTCATATTTGGCGGTGTCTTGGGTTTGAGTGGTGATGATTTGAACAAATTCTTATGGATGGTCAGAATCAGTGAAGGTATATGGCCTGAGGAGATCCAGGAAAGAAGTTTTTTCACAGATAGAGGTGAATACAGAGTTGACGACCTCGCACCTACGGCAATGAAAGAGTCGTTGATGTACAAGATGTCCTTCTATAGATTTGGGGAATTATTCGGCGACAACGCTGCTACAGACAGAGCAAGAAGTCAAAGATTGTCCGCCAAGCATGCTGCTAGTATTACATTGAGCAGTGTTGAGGAAGTTTTCACTAGTGAAAACTGGATCGTTAGAATCTACAAGTTGAAAGATAAGGATAATTTCGCAAGGGAATTAAAGAATGTTGGTGAGTTCGAAAGAGTCATGGCCGATGGTACCATGAGTAAAAGAAATAAGAAGAGATTGGTTAGCAAGAACAAAAGCCCAAGTGCTTTGAGAGAGTGATTGGTTTATAATTTTTCTCTCATATTGGCTTTGTATATTTTATCTTCCACCTTTTCGCCATTATCTTTATCGTTACGCATGGAAAAAAAAAAAAAAACTTGAATTATAAACTGTTACAAAAGAGCTCTCCTGTACTCTTTCAAGGAATTTGACCTGTTTGGCTTTAAACTGTTTGTCTTCATCGATCTCATCAAATGTACTCGAATGATCAATGATAATACGAATCGCAATTTGGAAAATAAAGACCAAATTCGGTAATATTCCCAATAAGGAAGTCAAATAAAGGTTTTTGGCGTCTCTTCGCGTCTTTCTGGCTTTTCAGTTACACTTTTCCAATCTGATCTCGATATTTTGTGATAATAGCAAGACAGAAATGAGCTTGACTCGCTGATGAGTATTTGCTGTAGTAACAAGAAACATGAGTGGAGATAATACACCTAAAAAAAGCAACTCGTTCATTCAAGTTCCGAGCTCATCGCCTTCGTCTGAACACAATAACGAGTCATCGTTACCGCCTAGTAGAGTTGGTGTTTCATCACTTCGAGATAAGTTTGCGTTCAATGGCGGGTCAGCTGGGCCGGAAAGCCAGCCGCTGCTTGTTGGCAAAGGTGCAAGTGTGATGTCAGCGGCTAAGAAGGATGTGTTGATTTTGAAGAAAAAGTACCCGTACATTGACATCAAAGATATAGTTGTGCTGTATAACAGAAATCAGAAGAACTTGAGATTGACGGCGATCCAATTGAGCAGTACCCCTAGACCACTGCCAATCAAGGAGACAAATTTGGTCAGTGTACCACCTTTGAAGAAGAAGATCATCATGCCGAACATGGCGTCACCCGTCAAAGAAGAATTGAACACCACCAAAGTTGTTTTGAACAAGCCAAAGTCATCGATCGCCAGTAGATATTTACACAAAAAAGAACCATCAACTAACGTTGATCTTGAAGTTGTTGCTGATGAGCCCCAACCGGAAAAAAAGAAAAGAAGGTTGGTTAGAGGTTTCAAGAATGAATATTCAGATTCAAAAGAATCTTCAGTAGATATCTCCGATGATGAAAGCAAGAAAGATTCGGTTATTGCACAACAGAAATCAGTTTCAAATCTAGGTGAACGCGAGAATGAGCCACAACAAGAAAAGATTGTTACAGAAATCAACGTCATTTCTTTAAGCGATGAAGAAGAAGAAAAAAATATGATAGAAGAAGATGAAGATGATGAAGATGTGAGTGACCAAGATGACTATGCAGTCACATCAGATCAATCAGCTTTTGATGAGCGTATATTAAAGTTCTTGAACACATCAGATAGTAGGGATATCGTTGATATTGCTAGTATCACGCCAGGTATTGCTGATGCATTTGTCAAATTGAGACCATTCAACTCCTTATATCAGTTGGAGAGCACAGACTTCAATGAAAGTGGTTCACTCACCAGTAAAGCCAACGATAAAAAATCGAGAAAGAAGCCTATGGGTGAAAAAGTCATTGAGAAAACAGCAGAGACGTTAAGAGGTTATGATGCTGTTGATTCCTTGATCAAAAAATGTTCAGAGTATGGTAACTTGATCTCCGACGAAATGAAGAAATGGGGCGTGACAGTTGATGGTGAAACTGGTGAGTTGGAAATCGCTGATGTTGAAATCAGTGATGATGAAGATGAGATTGAAGAAATTCATGAGAATCATAAGGAAAATAAGGTTATTGCTGTAGACGAGGACGATTCTGACGACAACGATGATGAAGATTATGGTAGTGATGATTCAGATACTGTTAAAGTTAAGCGACAATCAAAAAAGAAATCCAGATCAAACTTGCATTCGAATAATCCAAAGAAATATTTCAAGCAGAAACCTGAATTGATTGCAGATGATATAGAATTGAAAGACTATCAACAGGTTGGTGTCAATTGGTTAAATTTACTTTACCAAAATAACTTATCTTGTATTTTGGCAGATGAGATGGGATTGGGAAAGACATGTCAAGTCATTGCATTTTTGGCCCACTTGAAGGAAAAGAACTACGATGGTCCTCACTTGATAGTTGTTCCTTCATCAACTTTGGAGAATTGGTTGAGAGAATTTGAAAGGTTTTGTCCAAGCATGAAAGTTTCTCCTTACTATGGTTCATTGAAAGAGAGACTGGAACAAAGATATGAGTTACTGGATACCAGCCAATATGACGTATTGGTGACAACTTATAATTTAGCAACTGGTAACAAGTACGATCAACAGTTCTTGAGAAGTTGTAACTTTAATGTCATTGCTTATGATGAAGGTCATATGTTGAAGAACTCTTCTAGTGAAAGATATGTTAAATTGATGAAATTACAAGCTAATTTCAGACTATTGTTGACTGGTACTCCGTTGCAAAACAATTTGAAAGAGTTGATTTCATTATTGGCATTCATAATGCCAAAGTTGTTTAAAGAGAAAAAAGATGATTTGAAAACTTTATTTGATCAGAAGACCTCAACTACATCTGAGAACTCGGAGGATGAAACTTTCAACCCTTTACTATCACAACAAGCAATATCAAAAGCTAAGACAATAATGACTCCCTTTGTTTTGAGAAGAAAGAAGGATCAAGTGTTGAAACATTTGCCAGCAAAAGTTCATCACATTGCCAAGTGTGATTTCTTGGAAGATCAAAAGGAAATTTATACTGGACTTATTGACAACGCAAAAAAGTTTAGACTTGAGAGACAGGAGCTGTTATTGGAAGAGAGAAAAAACAAAGTCAACGATAAGAACAACTTGAAGATTGGGTACGACGCCACTTCAAAACACAAGGAGACTCAAACTGGTACTTTGAACTCATCATTAGAGACAAACAATTCAAGTAACATCATTATGCAACTACGTAAGCTGTCATTACATCCATTGTTGTTCCGTAAAAGTTTCACTGATTCCAAATTACATCAAATGTCAAGATTAATAATGGAAGAACCAGAATATGTTGAGGCAAACAAAGATTACATTTTTGAGGATATGTCGTTCATGTCTGATTTTGAGTTAGATAATCTTTGTACCAAGTTCCATAAATCAATTGGGGATTTCAAATTATCAGATCAAGATTATTTGAAGAGTGGTAAAATAGCCAAATTGAGAGAATTGCTTGAAAACATTATTTTCAAAAAGAGGGAGAAAGTACTTATTTTCTCATTATTCACCCAGGTTTTAGACATCTTGGAGAAATGCCTCTCAATCTTCGGTATAAAGTTTTTGAGATTGGACGGATCCACCTCTGTTAATGAAAGACAGCAAATAATTGACACGTTTTATCAAGACGAAACCATTCCCGTTTTTCTTTTGTCTACAAAAGCAGGTGGATTTGGTATCAATTTGATATGTGCAAACAACGTTATTATCTTCGATTTAAGTTTCAATCCTCATGATGATAAACAGGCTGAGGATAGATGCCATAGAGTTGGCCAATTGAAAGAGGTTAACGTTTATAGGTTGATAACTGATGGTTCCATTGAGGAGAAAATATATCAGATGGGTGAGAATAAGTTGCAATTAGATAAGAGTGTTAGTAATGAAGAACTGTTGTTACTGTTAGTTTGAAGTTTAGTTTGAGTTCCTTTTGTATATTAGATTTTGCTGTTATTATATAAATTAATGAGAAATATAAATGTTTCCCAAAGTACTAATAAATAATGTTTTAGATACCATTTGCAGATAAACATTCCTGCCTCAGGGAAATTTTGAGTAGCTCAAAGGAAAGATATAAGAAACAAGGCGAATGAATGTATAAACTGAAGATTTTGATAGTCCAACACAAGCAAAAGTAGAAGGTAATATGACTTATGTAACAGACTCACATTCTGCTTCCATGGTGATTACTTAGCCCATATTATTAAACTTGAACCAAACCAAAACCTTTCCAGAGATGAGGGACCCTCAGACTAACATCACATTCATCTCCCAATCCTGTATAACATCGCACCAAGTGTTTTTCTTTTCATTACAATTTTTTCTCCTCCAAACTTCTAACATGATCTGCCTAGCAACCCAATAACTACCTATTCCAGTTTTACTGATCTTCATGCCCCATGACTTGAACCCATTCTGCAAAAAGACAGTCATCAGCTCAGAGCCTGCAACAAATCCTTGCCAAAAAAGGGGAATAATCAAGAGGTCCTTGTTGTCCTTAGGTTTATTTTCAACAATAGCTTGAATTAAATTCAAATGAATAAGAACTTTCTCAACATGGTCCTGTAAATACATCGGATTAACATTTTTAATCAATCTATAAAAATAAATGATCAATCCATGATAAAATGATAATATGTGATGAAAAATACCTTCATGTCTTTTAGACAAAAACCTCTTATTTGCAGTTGATGATGATGTTTCCGAAAGTGTCTTGATACCATCATCCAAGTTTCTGAAAGTATCTTCCGCCGATGAAATTGATGACTTGTTAGCATTGTCGTCATCAGTGCCATTTACAACATCATATAACTTCCACTCCAACTTCCAATTTAACAACTTTATCTCCAAATCTTTTATCAAGTTGTTGAAAAATGAAGGTATTTTCAAACTCAGATCATCGTGAAATCTTTTAAATCTCACAAGATGAACAATCTCAGAGAATAACAAGATTAATGAATTCGGCAATCCATAAATTGCATCAGACGATATCATGTTATCGTCCAACTTATCCTTCGACGGTTTAAAGGAAGTTCTGGTGATGTCGATGAATAAAGGGATGTTGTTCGATTTATAAATACCAACATCTGGTGTCTTTGATTGATTGACCAGATTACTAATGTTCCTATTACTGTGCAAACTGGTAGATCTTGAATTGTAATCGGTTTCGTTATCATCATCGTTGACTATATACTCAATTCTGATCTTACCTTGATCATTGATCTTTTCATGAAAAACACCATTCATGGTCGATATCGATTGTTGAGGACTCTGAATCTTACTATTACTGTCGGCTGGTGATGTTGTTGCCGAATTCGAAGAAAATGACGAGTCCATGATAAAGTCTTTATAATTTTGATCGTTAAGGAATATTTCATCCTTCGAGATTTTGTCCAAACTTGTTGAGTCCTGAATCAACTTCAAATTGCTGAAAATTCTGTGCAAAATCAATGCCTTTGACGATAACTTTTTTTTGGTCTCCATCTTCTTGGAGATCAATTTTTCACAAATATCCAAATGTAACTTACAATCACTCATCGTTCCCCAAACAATATCAATGGTGACCATGGAAAGGACTGCAACCAAGACATCTTTGTACTTCTGACTCATTACATCCTCGTGAAGACAGTTCTTCAAAAAGTTTGTCAGTTGCTGTCTTAACTGAATTCCTAAGTTGAGATAAAATTTCATCTCGTCACTGTTCCTGTTGAATTTACTCTGCAAGTTGAAAGCACTTACAGCTAGCAACGCATTCAACAAACAGTTCTTCGCATTTGAAGTTTTTCCAATTGCCCCCAATTCACCTGCTGCCATAATAGCCCTTGGGAAGTAGATAAATTTCCATGGATTTTTTGGCAAAGGTATAACTGTCATCATATCTGCCACTTCTTCGATATAGTAGTTCAAAAGATATCTTGTCATTGGATTTATTTGCAATGCAGTTGTTGGAATAGACTTATTATCGATTGCTAAAGATGATGGCAATGGTGCTGTGGTGACAATCTCCATAATCTGCGTTGGCATCTTTGATGTTCCTTCTAGTGGGTGTAACAGAATTCTATTTAGCTTTTCAGAGTCTGTTGAAGATGCGGAGACTGTATCTGCAGCTCCATGTTGGCAATGAATTGGTACTGGTGTTGGTGGGGAATTGTTAATGGAATGAATCTCGTTGTTGCTATTTATCTTGAACTTTTTCTGAGGTGGTTGAGCATCAGAAGTCCTGAACTCTTCGTGCTCAGTATGTTGTGATACTTCTGATTGTTGCTGTTGCTGTTGCCTATGGAATAACAAATTAAACATATCATCTTGATTAGGCAATTGATGATCTTGTATCTGTATACTTCTATTCTCGTGATTAAGTGATCTTGTCACCTCGTTAGCGATAGCATTCGAATTCTGTTGATATTCGTTTTGATTGTGAGTCAAAAAGTTTCCTTGGTATAAATTTTGAGGATTACTGCTATGGCCATCCGTCAAATTGAAAAAATCCAAAAAATAGGTATCACCGTTCAACGCAGAGGCAGTCAACAACGCATCGTCAATCAACTCGTTACTCAACCATTCATTGCCTTGAGCGTAATTTTGATTCAGATTCAGATTCAGATTCAGATTTGGAGCTTGACCAGAGTTGCTGGAATGAAACTTAGAGCTGGGTGATGAGCCAACTGACTGAGGAGATTTAGGTGGTGGCGGCATACCTCCAGTAAACGGGAGATGAGATGCTTTCACCAACTCGATATTTGATTGTAATCTCGAGGATGAACCCAGCCTCGTGATGGATGTTGTTGACGATTCTGAGTTCGTGGGAGATGCAGCTGAAGCGGGACTCGATACATTGGAGTGGTCCAAAGCTCTCTTTTTCGGTTTTGGAATGTATACTTTTTTCTCCTTTATGTTGGGCTTGCCTCTGAACACACCATACGGCCCCAATACCTTCGACTGGTCCCCCACAAGCGTGTTGTTGTTGTGCAAAATCGCCAAGTGCTTATCCATTTCGTAGTATGTGGTATACTGAACCCGATATTTGACAAACTCGATGTTTCTTCTCTGGAAGTACTCTTCATCATCCGGAGTTCTCTCGCTAGATGAGTGCGGTGAAGACAACTGGTACCCGTATTTGTCAAACTTTATAGGCTTGGACCATCTCAACTTGATATCGTACCCTGCACATATGAACCCAGACTTCTCGCATCTTTGGCATGATGGTTTTTTTAAGTCACATTTCACCTTTCGAGACCTACAAGTCCAACAACCTGTGAATGTTTTTCTTCTGCGGTGTGGTTGTTCCACTGCAACGCTGTCCGATTCCTTTTCTTGAGCTGCTTGTGTTGACATCAAATAATCTGACCAAAAAAGAAACTCAAATTTCTACAAATCTACTTCACTAAAAATGCATATTAGAAAAGGGTTAATCAAATCTCTATCAGCTTCTAAATTTGCTTAAAAAAAAAATTATTGTCTAGAAATGGAACAAGCATTTTCATCTCAGTAGTGCACCCACGCACCATATTTTCATTTGGTGTATTGGTGTGTTTAATTGGTGTGTAGGTGTGATAATTTGTTAGTGCTTGTTGGTGTATTGGTTTATCACTGTGCACTACTCAACTGTCACCATACAAGGCTAGAATAGCAACCTTGAAACCGGATGGGATGAAAAGAAGTGTAAGTTTGTTTATCCAGTTTCCTGCAATTCATCAAATAGAAAGCAATGATCATAGAAGAGAATATCAGGTCCAACTTGGAGGCTTTGGAGAGTTACTCAAGTGTTGCTTTGGCAAAGATCAATGATCTCACTCTTTTGAACAATGATGATGAGGTGAGCGTTCAAGCAGTTTCCAGCTTCAAGTCACAATTAGCAACGATCAAGTCCACTTTTTCAAGCATTTACTCGCTATCAAATTCGATCTACTCGATAAAAAGCAAAAATTCAAAAATCAAGTCGGTCAGATTGAAGAGGCTCAACACAATCATGAAACCTTATGAAAATGGCTCGATCAGCCTGCGAATCTTACAAGACAAAAAGTACTTGAGCTTGGATCAAACCTTGCAAGATGAGATAAGGACAATTTTGGATTTGGAGAAGTTGACATTGGCCTATTCGATCTTGTTGCTATACTTGATCTCAACAAACCTGATCTTGACTTCGACGATCCCAATATCGAATGAGTTGAACTACTACGACTCGTTGCTATCTTCAAACTACTCATTTATCGTCTACACTCTACAAACTTTCCCGATCAAAATTTCCTCAATTGTGAAAGACATCTACTCAGATTTGTTTCTATATCAGTTTGAGTCCGCTGAGGTCACCCCACCAAACTGGCTATCAGCCAGATATCATTCCGCGTACGCGAAGCTTATCAAGTTCAAGAACCTCTTGTTCATTTCAGTTGTCAACAACTTGAAGAAGATTATTTCTCCAAGTTTATATTTGATCAATAATTTCTCAAAGACTGCCAAAAGCTCAACCTCATTCAAGTACTGGAAGGCAATTTTAGGCACACCCTTATACTCTATCAGACACGATTTGATAAACAAGAGAGATAATCTTTTTGCTTTACAGAAAATTAATGCTGAAAGGATAGGTTTAATGGTGCATGAATTGCCAAAAGCGTCGCTCTTTGATCCGTCGAAACCATCAATCTTCAAATTTGAAAACGATTCAATTTCAAAACTATCATCAATCGTTGATAAAGTTTTAATACTGTTTGAGGAAAACCACGAAGATTTGTCCAAAAAAGTTTTGTCAAATACATCCTCAAATGACTTGGATTTAATATTTTCTAAAATCTCAAGAATCAATCAGAATATCATTCCAACCACTAAACAGAAGAACAACCTGATGTTTGCTGAGAATAAGTCCCCTTCTTTTTTAACGAGATACTGGATTTTGATGGCGCTAGGATTGATATATATCCCTTCAAATTTGCTGTCACTGATTCACAATAGGGATAAAATCATTGAATGGATCAAGTTGAACCTAGTTGAAACAATCAGGGGTTTTTTCAAAAACTGGGTGATACAGCCTGTAAGCCAAATGATGAGCATTATTAGGCATGACTCCAACTCCCAAATTGCAATAATGTCGCAAAAGTCGTTGTCCTCAGATTTGGAATCGTTGGAGAGAATGGTTATCGATTTCAGTATTGAAAATTCATCTACTGACGATGTTGAGTCCATTAGACAGTTTGTACAGAGTGGTGACTTGACCGTTATCATGAAAGATTATGAAAACAACTTGAAGTCGCCGATCAAAAACATCTTGAAAGGCTCTTTGTTGAGAAATCTTTTAATTCAAATTCAAAAGTTAAAAGTTGATGGAGATGTTGCGATGAGTGGTATTGACAAGTTGTTGAAATCACAGGAATTGGTATTTGGCTTTGTCTCCATTTCACCATCCATCTTAATCCTATATTATTTGATCAATACGATCCGATTATATTTCAGAAATGGTTATATAAACAGATTCTCAACGTCGTCAAAATTTGAAATCTCTAGAAATCTCAACAACATTGAGAGATTTTTGAACTTATCGAACAGCAACGAGATTGACTACTACAATGAAGGTATGTTGTTAATGGAGACTATTAATTTACGTAAAGCTGGATTAACTTTGATTCCGAACGATAGAAAATTCGAATGGCTAAGGGACATTGATGATTTAAGTGACAACTCATTTGATAATCAAGGAAAATTGGGAACGGTTCTGAGAATTTGGAACGTTTATGGCATGTATATTAGATAAATCTCTTTGTTCAATAAACTATGTATTTGATCCGTGAAACTGAAAATGATTCAAAAATGACCCGTCAAGATATAAAAAAAATTTAAAGATAAAAACCATACACAAACCCAAATGGTGAAGATATAAACAAATGAGTATTGAGAGCATTCAAAAAAGCGCAATTGACTCTTGGAGATAAGAAGAAGAAAACCCCAAATTTTCAAAATAAATATCTCATCACAGACACTTAAAGACTCTTCAAAAGATACTGTTGATAATGTTGCTACCAATAGTAGCTCCTGCACCGAAAATAGTGGCATCCTTCAACTGCTTACCAAATTTCTTAACATGTGGATTGACATTATGGTGCTTTCTGTGCTCTTCCTGCTGCTGTTCTTGAGGTTGTTGGACTTGCTGAACTTGTTGTGGAGGTTGTTGTTGATAATAGTTGACTGAAGGTGGTGGGAACAGCTGTTGCTGTGTGGCATAAAATCCTTGTGGTGGTGGCAGAGTTTGGTTTTGTTGTATTGAGCCACCCAAAACTCTAACGTAGTTTGAAGGGAACATTCCAGTTTTCGAACCGATGCGACCTTTCCACCAATCATTAGACACTTTTTCCAAAATTTCAACCTTGTCACCTCTTGTCATTGCCAAGTCCGAATCCTGCTGTGGTTGAAAGTCGTACAAAACCTCTGCCAATTCATTAGGCGTTGGTGAATGTGTTGACGAAGAATTTCTTGAAGGTTCAGGCTTCAACTGAGGTAAAGCTGAGCCTAGTGACGACAAGTCGATGGCCGTCATTCCAGCTTCATACTTCTCAGGCAATAGGCCTTTCAACTTGTCCAACAACTCTTTTGTGATGACGCCAGACTCTTCTAGAAATTCGAGTTCCTGGATATGTAGCGATGTGAAACCGACCACCTTTGCTGTTAGTAAGTCGTTCTGAAAATTTCAAAAATCCGCAATATACCTACGGTTCTGACGGTTGTGATCGAGCGATTGATTATTGCTTGTGACATGGCTTTGTACAATCAAATATACGGGTTTAGGTGTAAGTGTGCCTACTTGTGACTCCAGAGTTCTCACCTTCGCTCATTTGTATAGAACCTATTCATGAAATGGGCTATGCAAAAGAAGCCAAAAGAGAGGAAAAAAGACACTGCACAAAAATAGTAGTGCACATAAGCCCAGTATTCTTGAGGTCGTGCGTATTTGTCAAATTAGGCCGTAAACGGTCTCGGTCTCGGTGGACGCAGCTTTACTCTTTCTGGTTCACTTCAGCGCTGAGAGGTTCAGCAGCAAGCAGCTGAGCTAGCAGTCACATAACACGGATGCTCCTACGCGGATTGTTTGTTTGTTTATTGCATTTTGGGGGGAGGGGGTTTCACACCTCGCTCAATTTTACACGCCTCAGCTACTCGTTGTACAGAGTGCCCAGGAACCCTCGGACATAAAGGGCAGCTAGCTGCGGTTTCATCCATTGTGCTTGGCCAGCTGGGCGCAACCCAGGCACTGAGGCCCTTGCAAATGGATACGTGACGACCTGTTCCTTTATCGCTGTAATATTCAAGATGCAGATGAAATTAGTGTCAATCGAAGGTCGAACGTTTTGTTTTGATTAAAACGATAAGCTTCCCAATGGGTGTAAACATCAACAAACACAAAAGCAGACTAAATTGCCTATTCGGGAACTCATAATATTCAGTCCCGAACTCAGAGGTCCAGACGTCCCAAGCGGGAAGCGGCAGTTAGTCCCAATCGGGCACTTTTACATCTAAAACGGTAATTCGTAAACAAACAGACCAGCCAAGGGTGGTCCGCTTACCACGGGTGTCTTTGTGATAGGCATCGGCTTGACACTTGCTTGAGTTACATCATACACCACCAGCATTTACAGAGGAGCTGAAGAGTCGTCTCGGGAGGCTCTTGTTGGTAGCTGTTGCCAGCGCTCTCTTGCTCGACCACAAGCTTTGGCTCACCTCTCGCCTCTTGCCCAATCGCTCCTCCACACGCCCATCTCGTGCTTGCCTCACCAACTGATAAAAGGCGGTCGTGCATAGCATATCAATTTTCCGATATGGTGCACGCTAAGTACTTTTGACAGCAAGCATGAATAGATCGGTATCTTCGGGTGGAGGAGGAGAAAAAAAAAAGGGAGAGCTCCTCGAGCGAGTGAGCGAGCGACACTGCCAGAGCCATGGGAGAACAAAACGCAGGCTCAACCAAGGTGTCTGCTATCCACAAGCGCTTGTTGTCTTCCCAAACATCCAGCCATCCGGCCAAGCTCCAAGCAGTACCCAAGCTAGTCTCGCCGAGTTTCAAAGGACTGTGTGAGAAGCCTTGTATGAGGAGTGCACTGCATAGCTTGGATGTATCCTGTTCCGAGAGGTGTGACTGTTTGCTTTGCGAAATTTTCTCTTGTGGAATTTCCAAAAAACCAATATAAACCTAGCCCGACCCAGAATTTTAGGAATCCAAAGTTGCAGACATGCCATCTTTCATTTCAAGTCAATTGAATCCAATCAAACTCAATCCATTCAAGTAGATATCTTACAATGTTGTCCATCGGTGATCTTTCCTTAAGAGGTGTAAACTTCGTCTTTTTAGTCATTATCTTGGGTTTAACAGGTTCGTTGGCTGCCACCACAATCACCCAAAATAACCCACAGGTCAACTTTGCCGTTTTCGCTGCTGCCTTCGGTCTTTTGTTCTCTTCGATATATGGTATCTTGGCCAACTTCATTGCTGCTTTGGCATGGCCTGTAATCTTGGCCAGTTTGGACTTCTTGAACGCCGTTTTCACATTCGCAGCCGGTGCTGCTTTGGCTGCCGGTATCAGATGCCACTCATGTTCAAACAGCTCGTACGTCGAGGGCAACAAGATCACCCAAGGCTCAAAGGACAGATGCCGCAAGGCCCAAGCCTCGACTGCTTTCTTGTTCTTTTCATTCTTTGTCTTTTTGGTCTCGTTGGTCTTCCAAATCATAAGCTTGTTGCAAAACGGTGCTTTGGGTTTCAAGTCCAGAAGAGGTCCATCTACAGGTGTTCCAACAATGACCCAAGTCTAAGCTTTTTGCTAACCCTATACCCGTGATACTCGTATCCATCCCATATGATTTCATTGTTCAATTCTCAAGAGGTGATGAAGAAATAAACAAAATGGAAAAAAATAAATTGAGAAAATCTTATGAATTGAGAAAAAGGGTTTTAACATTGAAAAATCACTTCATAATGCCCCGGTTCAAAAAAGAAGAAAAATAATGTGTAAACTTTCATGTGTTGAATATTCAATTGCTTTGCTTTTATCATTTTTAGTGCTGCTATTATATCCCATTTGCTTTCTTTATTGTTCAATTTCTTTTTAGTCTTTTTCAACTTGTTTTTTTTTTCTCATTTCTCTCTTGAAGACTTCTATATATCATATTTTTCCACTTCTTCCCTCGTTTCATCCCAATTTCCTCCTACTATTTCTTTCTTTAGAAGGAAAACCTGCTTGTTCAGGTTGTGTTTTTTAATATTTATTCTCTATCTCTTTGTTTTGGTCCAATTTTTTCTATTCTGAAAATCTTTTTTTCCCTCTGTTGTTGTATATTTGTTAATACCATTAAATCACTTAATCATGTCTATTTTGTAAATCTTGATGTTCAATTGCTTCGCTGCAGCTTCTGGTGGTGAATATGGAACTTGAAAAAGGCTATCTTACTTACACTTAGTTTTGAGATAAACAAAAACTTGCTATATACAGAATAATAAACCTTGTCAAAACATCAATCGTGACTGAATGAAAAGGTTGCAAATTACAATAAATAATAGAATAGAAAAAACAAATCGAGAACTTTTTCCTCTCTATTATTAACGACCAATATTCAACAATAATGAATTAGCTCCACTTGCAGACAGACCACCGGTGGAATTGCTTGGAAGATAAGTAACATTTGGTGAAGCGGCCAAAGTAGCAGCAATCTCCTTTGATGCCTCAATTCTTCTAATCAATAATAAACCATCGCCAGCTTTACTCAAGGCTTTTGAAATATGCTCAGCGGCTTCTGCTTCACCTTCTGCTCTGATAACATTTGCCTGTCTTTCTTGTTCGGCCCTTTCAACTGTAAACTTGGCTCTTTCAGCATCTTGTTGTGCAATCTGTTTCTGTTCAACAGCTTTTGTAAACTCTCTACCAAATGTCATGTGTGTGATTGAAACATCTTCCAATCTGATGTTGAATTCAGCGGCTCTGACAGCTAATTCTTGTCTGATTCTTTGTGAGACAATTTCTCTCTGTGTGATCAACTCAGCAGCATCAAATTGGGCAACAATTGACTTCAACACTTCATTACCAATTGAAGGCAAGACTCTTTCATCATAATCAAGACCCAAATTTTGATATATAGCTGGCAATCTTTCAGTATCTGGTCTATGCAAAACACGTAAAGTTAAGGAAACTTGTTGTAAATCCTTTGAGCCCGTAACAGTGGCAATGCTTCTAGGTCTTGTTCTGACATCGTATATGATTGCCTTTTGTAACCATGGAATAAGAAAGTGTGTACCTTCACCAATCACAACTTGGTTTACTCCTGAGAATCTATCAAAAATGACTGCACGAGAACCACCTTTAACGTCGTAGATAGTGTATTGAACAGTGGCAGCAGCAATACCAAGAGGAAGTGCAAGCTCTATATGAATGTAAGGTCAAAGTATTTGGTTAGTACAACATTTGATTGTCGATTTACTTCCTGTGAGAACATTTCACAAATAGTCAGAATTCGAATTGATAAACACATACTGGATAAAATGTCTACAAATCTTGACATTTTGAGAGATGATTTATATGGTTTCAATTGGAATGAGGTTTGATATCTAAGGAGATTCGATTGACTGATCTTTCTCAATTACATGTATACTGATCTTCTCCAAAGTTTTTTCCTCTTGGTGGCGAAAATTATGGTATTAATCATTTACACGACCATCCAAATCCCAAAAAGGCCATATGAGCATTTCAGTTTAACTTTGTGTTCAGACAAGCATTGGATTGAATCTAGTATAGCAGATAAGAGTTTATCGACAAGATATAAAGACTGAAGAATTAATTTACAAAATGCTAAATAGCTTGGAGGGGTAGGGGAAAACAAACATCTATCAGATCTATTCTTCGTCATCTTCTTTAACAAGACCTTGTGCTTTCAAGTATTCATCAATTTGAGCAGGTTTCCATACAGTGTGATAGACTTTACCATTTTTATCCTTTCCAACAATTGCAACCTCGATCTTCTCGCTTGATAATTTTGAACTATCCATGGTCTTACTCAAGACTTTAAATGCTAACTCCTTGGCCTCTTCCAAGCTCAAGTTGTCCTTATAATCTTGCTTCAATAACGTTTGGGCTGCTGAATTGTTTGATCCAACACTTGCTGCCTTCCAACCTGAGTAGTTACCGGACGGGTTCGAAGTATATAGTTGGAACTCGTAACGATCGTCGAAACCAGCGTAGATAAATGAAACACCAAAAGGTCTCAACCCACCATGCTGGGTATAGCCTTGTTTGACATCACAGATCTTACGAACCAACATTTCACATGGGATGTCTTCATTATAAGTTTTAAGGTATTGTTGAGCTGAGATTCTTGCATGGTTTACCAAAATGGATGCATCAGCATTCATACCGGCGACTGCTACCACCATATTACTGTTTAGCGGTGAATGAAGGAAAAAAGTAGAATGTTAGTGATTTGCAATCAATTGGACATCATGAGATGTGAATAACGAATTAGCAACTTACTCATTGATGGTGTACATCTTCTCGGCGGACGTATCTTGTTCCAACAATTTACTGGTGACTTTCTTCTCGGCAACTAAGACAACACCATCCTTGGCCAAGACACCAATAGATGTACCAGCATGGGAAATTGCTTCTAATGCATATTCAACCTATGTATAGTTAGTATAAGAATTGATGTTAGTAACATGTTTTATGTGAGCTTTGCTAGAAATCCGCCACCGTGGGAATTTCTAATGGTCCCAACATACCTGATACAATCTACCTTCTGGTGAAAATATTGTTGTACGACTATCGTATCTTCTTGACATTTGGACTTTTTATTTTTGACTATTATATAATTTGATTGAATGATTCTGAAGGAATTGTTAATATAAATAGGTGTTAGAAATATTGGTTTTGAATGTCAAGTTTTGTCAACTGCGTTCAGAAAAGAGAATCAACATTTTTTTTTCAACATTTTGAGGTTTGA
The DNA here is from genome assembly GCA_003706045.2 of Peterozyma toletana. Classification (NCBI taxonomy): domain Eukaryota; kingdom Fungi; phylum Ascomycota; class Pichiomycetes; order Alaninales; family Pachysolenaceae; genus Peterozyma; species Peterozyma toletana. The sequence goes on along the minus strand of PPKG02000027.1, from coordinate 11,649 downwards.
GTGAAGGTACAGACAGAGATACTGAGAGAGACTGAGAGAGACTGAGAAAGAAAGAGACAGTGAGAGAAAGATAGAGTAAGAGAGAGAGTGAGAGAGGATGAGTGATTTATACAAAAAAACTCAGGGTGGGGACCTTATATGACTATATGTGTGGCTAGAAACGAGGTTTGGATGCATGAAGTAATGCTGTAACCTCGCTTTGAGCCTGCGAAGGATGGTCGAAGGTTGGTGTAAAGCGTGATGGATAATTACAAGCAAATTCTGCTTCAGCCTTGATGTAGAAACTACAGTGGAGATTCATTGTGAGTTCCACCCTTTCTGTGGGAGCTAATGTATCCAACTTTCTGTCGCGAATGAAAGTATTATGTTCGACAGAACACAAAAGGACCATAACCCAAACCGAAGCATGGCTCAAGTGTACTTAGGTGCTTCTTGTGTCTGTTACTTTTGCTGTGCTCGCCATCGTGGCAACAACGCCCATGGTGCCAATAAACAGGCTAATCCTAAATCGACAAGACCCCATACCTTTTCTCAGACTGGCAATACCAAACTACACCCAACGCTAGTCTCTTAGTAGCCATGATATAGAAATCATCTTCAGCAACATTGAAAGCCACCACTTGATTCCACCTTTTCAATATCGTTGTCACGCTGTACATAGCAAAAAGGTTAGATTCTGAAATTTCGAAACCCTCTTTCTTCCCTTTTTAGCTGGCATATTTTTGAATTTTATAAAGACAACTATACCCAAGTCGCAGTTTTTTGTATTGCACGAAGGTGGTTGATAGGTCGCTTCCAATCGCTATAGACCATTGCTTCGCTTATAGTTTTCCCCGCAGGTATATGCCAACCACTAAGTCTATAATGTGGCTTCGTTTCTCCATCAAAAAAGACACTAAGCAGGACAAAACAACTTAAATGGATGTGGTCTCATGAAAGTTTGACCTTGCTTTCAAATCTTGTTCTCAAGCTCCTCATAAACTCATATAGTCAGCATTTGCTGAACGGCAGGCAGCAAGCAGGCTTTACGCTTTCACTGTGGTAGCGTCTTATAGAAAACGAGTTTGATTGACGGGCAGTACTGAACGTTCTATCTTCGTTCCTACCACAGTTACGGTTGAGTTTATTCTTGCACTGATCATGAGAAATCTAGTTCATCACCAAAGGTAGTAAGGGGTGATAAATCTCAGAAGCCTCTCTTGTATCAACTTAGCCACGATCAACTTTTCCAAAAGTCAAGCAAGTATCCTATTAATAGCCCATATCTTGTATCAAACATACGGTAGACTACAGATCATCACTAGAGACGGAACAAATCCCAGAGATTTAAAATCAGTACGAAGCTTACGCTTACTTGCTTTCCAAAAAGTGTCAAAGCGCCTTGCTGTCTTACCTCTTCCTCAACTTCTTCCTCTTCCGTGTTGAACATATTTGAATTATTACCCAATTGGGGAACATTTGTGATTTCCTAAGCGAAAAAAATTGGTACTGAACACTTTTGGTGTCACTTTATACATCATCAAATTTTTAAACTGAACTTCATTTACTTCAATTTACTAATTACTCGAGTTCAAATTTGAGTTTAGGTGGTTTCGGACAATTTCAGACGGTTTCAGGCTTCAGGTTTAATAATAAACGCGTTTTCAAACACTCGTTCAAGCAATCTGCACAAGTGAGTTGATAAGTTTTCATCACCTACACGCTCAAACTACGACTACCAACGACTTGAAGTGCTTTTTGTCATCGTAGTAACTACAAGTACCACAGAGGAACGCTTAACAAGGTGTAAATCAAAATGAGTAATTTTTCTTCAATACCAGAAGATTATGATCCGGATGATTATAGGCCAATGAACAATAGTAACTCACTCAGCTCGATGGGGCTAATTGATGATAAATCAGCTTTGAGACTGGCTGGATTGAGACAGACGTCTTTATCACAGATCAAAACAGGAGGCAAGCAGAGATATAGGCCGCCAACGATGATATCTCCAACTCTAATGACATTCAACTCGAATGGAAGCGGGTCCAGTTTACCACTAAGTCCAAGTTCCTCGAGTATCATATCAACAAACTCAAATGGTAATCCGTATAACAACGATCCGAGAAGAATGAACCCTCAAATGATTCCACGCCAAAGAATGAACCCCAATCAGCATCAACAACCTGCTTCAATGTATCAGCACCAACACAGTGCATACAGTGGTTCCAATACCTCATTAAATAGTCAGCAGATGTTTCATCATCAGCAACAACAGCAACAACAGCAACAACAACAACAACGAGCTTACTCTGGAGAGTCGAACTACTCATATCATGGTAATTCTCAATATTTAAATTCTCACAACTCATCGGAACTTCCTCCAACTCCTGACTCTTTGCAAGAAAGCGAATCAATGAAGAGCAAGATTGAACAACTAGAAAAATTGGCTGAGACAAATAAACTGTTGACTTTAGAAAACGATGCTTTGAATAAAAAAATTGAAAACATATCTGTTCTATTGCACGAGAAAGAACAAGAGACTCAGTTAAAGAATAATATCATTGATGCGAAGGCACAGCAATTAAATTTGAAAGAGGAGAAGATGAATAAAAAAGATAGAAAGATTGAACTTTTGAGAAAGAAGTTGGAAATGGCAAACGGTGATTCAGTTGATGATGATTATTATGATGAGAATACTTCAAGGTCTCTTCTTCAAGAAAAATCAATACTAGAAGCTCAAAATATTGATATAAGTAAAAAAATGATCAAGACTTTACAAGAAAACGAAGATTTGAAACAACAGTTAGTTTCCAATCAGGAAACATTTCTGAGAAGAATTTCAAGGCTGGAAAGGCAAAAGAATATTCAACACTCGGAAGATTATCTTGCATTACAGACTCAGAATGAACTGATAAGCATCAAGATGTTAAAAGTTTTGGAAGAGAACAACGATTTGAAGCAACAGTTAATGGCAAACCACGAAGAATTCACAAAAGTCTTGACACGCAAGGATAGCGACGTTGATTCCATTATAACCCAAGAGACTACAAAGTTAGAAAATGCTAATGAAACTCTACACCAAAAAATATCAAAGTTGAAGTTTCAAAACGTAGCGTTACAAAATCAAATTAATTCCATTAATGACGATTTCTCGAACAAACTACTGAACAAAGATGCTGAATTAGAAATACTAAGACAAAACAACGAGATTAAAGTATTGAAGAACCCATCAACACCATCATTGTCATCTAGAAACAACACCCCAATCAAAACGAATGGAACTAGTCATTCCCCTACTGCGATGAACAGACAATTTTCGCCTGGAATGACTAGAAAGTCATCAATATCTTCAATATCATCTTCATCATCATCAACACAGCCGAAGTTGTTGAAGATCAATGGAACAACGTTCATTAAAGACCTCAGCAAGGAGGAACTAATGTCTTTGGAATTGAAGTATCTTATCAAAACTTTCAACATGGAGAAGTCTACATACGAAAAGAAGATCAATCAGTTGAAATCAATGAATTCGAAAAATAAACTAATATTGAAAAAGTTGGTTTTGAACTCATCACATTTGAAAGATTCGGAGAACGTTGAAGATGGCGGTGATGACGATACAGTGGTCGACCATTATAAAAGGGACAAGAAGAGTACTTGTCTTGGTAATAACAATATAAGGTTTGTCAATATTACTCCTAATTCATTGGAAATTTAATTGAGGTAAATGGTATTTTTATAGGATGATTTGGAATTTTTCTTTTGATTGTTTAAGGTTCTGGTATCTTGATAATTGTATGCATTCAGGTTATTATAAAGAGTGTTTTTGATTGTCGTTTTTTGGGGGGGGGGAGTTAATACTTCGATCTTTTGTAAATAATAAACTTTGCTGTAACAAACAATGTAAGAATTTTTGGTTTTTTTTGCGAGAGAGAGAGAGGAACATGTTTAAGCAAACAAAAACGCATGAGCTGTGCAATATCATTAGTATCATTTGATCTTTCTTATATAACTACTGATTATAGTACTTTTGAGAAATAAAAAATATTAAAAAAACAATGGACGAGTCCGGAGTCGAACCGGAGACCTCTTCCATGCTAAGGAAGCGCGCTACCAACTACGCCACACGCCCAATTGAATTAATAAATTAATTTGGATGATTAAAAATATACAAAATATCAAAAAGGCTTTAGAGCCCCAGAATTTATTTGTTGGAGGGCCTAAGTTGAAAAGTTCACCAGTTAGTTGCATGCCTTCTTGAGCTGATCTGTAATTTAAAGCTGAGAAATAATCAATTTCCACTCCTATATATTGGAGGGTATATTATGAGACTGGTCCATTATGGTATCATCAAAAGATTTCGACCTAGTAGGCTGCCATCAGCTACTATATTGCATACGAAGAATATATCTTCAAATTCTATGACACATATGGATCGTAAACTTATACAGCAGTCCAAATCAATATCCTTATGGACCGATGAGTTTATAAGTCGAACCTCATCTTTAATTGAAAATAATCCCAATTTCCCATCAACCAAGCAGGCTGCGTTGGATGAAAAGTTACAGAAAACAGTTGAGCATTTCAAGTATACGGGAACTCTTAATAAAATAATCAAAAAGTATGGATATAAGAAACATGAAGATGAGTTGATGTTCTTCGGAAATGAAGAAGATGAATCATTGGAATCAGTTGAGAAGTATCTTTTAGCCCTGAAACATTCAAACTATAGAGAAATAAGGGTAGAGAGAATGAACAAAATCAAAAGAAAAATCGCACCAAATAACGCATATAACGAATTTTTAGATCAGTTATACAACAAGAACGTCAACTTGACAAGATTGTTTTATCTGTACTCTGCGTTACCATATCCCCCGCCATTGTATATCAAACCTTTACATTTCGAGCTTTTTATGGATTTATTTCATTCATCTGCAGATAAACTTATATCCAAGCCGTTGCTAATGAAATATTGGACTATTATTACTGATGATACACTATCTTCAAACCTACCACTTTCAACTTTTGAAAAGAACAAAATTTTCGAAACAATGTTTTTAACCTCAGAGATGGAGAATAACTTGAAGTTGTATGATAGTTTAAATGACAAATTCACTTTCTCAGACATTTCAACGTTCAATACCATATTATTGTGCTCGATCAAAAGAGATGACATCGAGCTTACCCTCAAAGTTTTGAACGCTATCTCAAAATCTGGATCGAAACCGGACATCCTCACCTTCGAATTATTGATATCATATTTCGGAAACACAAACTTAAACCCATTTATTGTGATCTTAAATCATTTATTGAAAGATTCCAATAACGATTTCCACATATCAACAATTACAGGTGTGATACATTCATTATTGAGAAACCAGTTTTACAATGATGCACGTAAAATTTTTGACCATTTATGCAAATTGTCATTTTACAAGATTGAGAATGGTATTGAATTGGAATTAGAGACCAAGCATGATGAGTTATTGATGGATAGGATAAATGAAGAACTAAATATTAGAGATGGGATTATACCCTATATTCCGAATGTTACCATGATACAATTTCATTTGTTTATCAAGTATCACTTAAAAATGTTGGCTGAATCCGATTACCACGTTCAACAGGTCTTTTATCTCATTTCAATACTGTTGAAACTCAATGTAAACCTATCATTGCTTACATTTAACCATATTTTTGCATCTTTTGATGCAGATTCATTATCGTCATTATCGGCGAACTCATCCGAATCATCTATATCAACTTTTTACAACTTTGAAAATTTACAATATTTGACGAGGTCAATGCTAATTTTCAACATAAATGAGAATTTCGGTTATAATTTGACCTTCAGGATATTGAACGACTTCAAGGCGCTATCACCAAATGAAGAATTTATGAACGCCGTTGATGATATCTTGAACGAGACCAAAAAGATCTTTGATAGTATTAAGGAGAGATCATCTGAAGCGTATCCAAAAGAAATTGATTCGAAACTATTATTCGCGAAGAATCAGTACGTGATTAGGGTTTTGAAATATCTTTCTAATTATCAGAAGTGAACTCCTTTTACATCTATTATATAAAACTATTCTGGTACTTGAACTGATACCAGTCAGGATAGTGTTTTCCCCTTGTCATCTTGTATATCTTTTTTTATCCTTTCAAATCTCAACAGATTTGAACATCATGATTAATGAGCAATTTAATATTTTACTTCATGGCTTGTGGACATGCCACTGACTTCAACTAAATTTAGAAATATAGTAATATTAAGGGCAAATACCCTGGATAATAGCAAGAACATCGTATATAAAAATCTCGAAAATCAACAGGAGTATGGGCTCTTCATGATACATCCGAGTCAATCAATTTCACTCTTTTAGCTTTCACTTGATTGAACACAAAAATACCCCATAATACTGTAGCAACACCCAATACGGCACATGAAATAGCAGGGAACCAAACCAATCCTTGACCTTCATAATAACCTTCAGTGCCTTTGCTGTAAGAGCTAACATATCCAACAATATAGGGAACCAAGGCACCACCAGAAGAGCCACAGCTTGTGATAAAGCCAATTCCTAACGCATGCAAATGCGGCGGTAATGTCTTTAAGGATATTATTATTGTTGTTGGAAAAATCGGTCCGATGAAAGCGCCCAAAAGACAAATGGACATAGCTTTAATGACAAAATTTGGAATCAGCAGCATTACAAAAGTCAAAATCGAAATCATGATACATACCAATAATGCCACAACGGATTCGTTATTTTCAAACCATTTACCGATAGCAAAACCAATGATTACCCTTCCAATTGTCAACGAAAGCCAGTACATCGAAGTTAATTGTGCTGCTTGTTGTGCTTTCAACTTGGTTATTATCAAGAGATAGTTATAAACCCAACTTCCAATTGCGGCTTCTCCACCCAAGTTGAAGAACAAGGTGATTGCAAAAAATAGAACGTATCTGTTCTTGAGAATTTTACTCAACGAAACTTCCCTATCGAGATCTTCTTCCTTGATTTCTCTGCTTCCATCATCAACATGTGATTCCTCCCATTGATGACTATTTTCCAATAAATAATGATATTTCCATTTAGATTCGTTTCTGAATACGATGAGGAATACAACAAGTAAAACAGCACAAATGGATAACAAGATGTAATACCAAACTTTGTAATCCATACCATTTGATACTAAATAAGTTGCTGTGACCGGAGTGATCATGCACCCAGCACCATAGCAGGCATGCAAAATGCCCATAATTTGATTATGGTACTTCAATTTGCCTCCCCAAATGTTGAACACACTAGATGCACAACCACCGGCAAACCCACCAACGACATACCCAAGCACCAATATTGGTAATGGCGGTTTAATTGAGGCGTTTAAGAAACAAATGGAATATAGAAATAGTGATATTACCAAAAGTCTCAAGATACCATATCTCTTCTGCAAGAAATCATTCATTGTCGATTGTGTGACATATCCGATAAATCCAGCAATGAAGATATATGAGATCACGGAGTGATCAACTTTATAATGTTCAATGATACTTGGTAATAGAGTACCTGTTGACTGGTCCATTAGTCCACAGAAAATAAAGAACAATATAGCGGCTAAGATCTGAAGCTTCAAGGTCGTTGATTTGGTAAAATCTCTACTCTCAATTATAACCTTGTGCCCATTGAATGTGTCTTCATAAGGGTACGTCCGCTCAAGTTTGACCAGTAGCTCATTGAAGTCTCCTGCTTTGACGGGTTCAAAGTAATCAGTGCCTTTAAAAGTCAATGGAGTATCGATGTCTGACTCAAACTGCCCACTTGCAACAGAGGGAGTCCCAACCAATGTTGCAGATGGACTATACGATGATGAAAGCTCATCAAGTTCGATATGTTCTTTGAATTGATGTTTTCTTGCCATGTCAATCAGGTGTGTTTTTTATCTTTTTCCACTGAGTAAAAGCTTCAATAACTAAAATTTCAAACTTCTATCTCTTATCTCTAACTTTGATCCTTTGACTGACTACCTTGTTCTTGATAACAGTTGTTTATTTCATGAACTCCAACTATTCTCTGGTAATTTACATAAATGAAAAAAAAAAATGAAAAATGAAAAAACTTCATTTTTCATATTTCCGATAACAATTATTTCTTTTTTTCTCGGCCACTCAGTCTGTAGATAGTATGAAAATGGTTTGATTGAAGTATTGAATTGTGGGTTGTAGATTGACTACGAATTCCACGTTATGGTTATATGGTTTCAAATAGTGTGCCTTCTATCAGCATTCAGTGCTCAAGAGTTTTTTTCATGTAGTAGATAGCCCAAATAATGAGCAGTAATGCAAAGTTGACACACATAATCAATGGAAACCATTTCAAACCAGAACCTGTCTCATCGTCTTCGTCTTCTGAAGAAGATGTGATAAATCCGATTATGTAAGGAATGACACCGCCACCAGAACCTCCAACACAAGATATGAAACTTATCGCTGAAACATGCATGTCGATGGGTAGCTCTTCCAACGCAACGATTGCCACGGTTGGGAAAGTTGGGCCAATCAAGAATCCGGTTGCCAACACGAACAGTACTTGAAAGCTCAAGACAGGAATTATTGTGAAAAAAAAGATCAGAACGAATATCAGTATGGAAATCCAAAATAAAGATTTTGCTTCCCTTTTTTCATAAAATGCTCCAATCACTCCGCCCAATATTAGTCTTCCTGCCGTTAATAGTAGCCAGAAAGCAGATGTGATAAAGGATGAGTTCGAAGCATCAATGTTCTTGATCTCAATCAAATAGTTGTATAACCAGTTACCCAATGTAACTTCACCCCCAACATCCAAAAATAAAAAGATGCTAAAACACCAAACTTTTTTGCTTTGTAAAACTCTTCTCAATAGATTGCCCTTCTCAAAGTCTTCGGTTTCGTCTTTATGTTGTTCCAAAACATATAGATATTTCCATCTTGATTCTGTCTTGAAACTGAAAAAAACTAATACAAGTAGAAGAGCTGACGTTGAGCCCAAAACCAAGTACCAACTCTGCCAATGACCACCATTCACCTCCAACATATGAGTTGCAAACACAGGCGATAAAATAGATCCGACACCATAGGCACTATGCAATATTCCCATTATCTGATTGTGATACTTCAATTTTCCTCCCCAGTTGTTGAAAGAGCTGTTTTGGCATCCGGTAGAATAGCCATTTAGCAAGTAAACAGTGATAAAGATGGGTAATGGTGGAGCAAAGTAACATGTAGTGAAGCATACGATGCAGGCGAACTGTGATAATAATATCGTCCCATGCAATCCCAACGTTTTATGAATAAGATTGTTGACTGATCCGGCAAGAAAAAATCCAACAAATTGAACGAGAAAAATGTATGATATTGTTGAGTGATCAACTTTATAGAATGATATCAAGTACCTCATCAATATTCCAGTAGTTTGTTCTGCCATTCCAACGTTTAGTAGGCACAAAAACGACGTCAAAATTTGAATCTTCAAAATTTTGGAATCTTTATAGTCTGGTGAATGTATCGTCACCTTATGCATCTTGAAACTGATACTCATTGGATATGATGTTAAAAGACTATGATTTCCTTGATTATCAAGTAGATTTTCCGTTTCAAGTTCATTTGCAGTTGAGACTAGTGTGTTTTCCGTAAGTTGTGGGGTAGTTGAAGCTGCTTCCCCATTAATACTTAAGTTCAACTTTGATAGTTCCAACGACCCTTTAGAAGCTAAATTGGATGTGAGCATCTGTTGGAAGATATCTATACCGTATGATTTTCTTTGAAGTCCGAGAGTGGTTTGTTCAGGTAAAGTTTTACGACTTTAAATATACCGATGGTGAAATAATTTTGAATTTTTCAGCCTAAGCGAAAATAAAAACAAAACGCTTACCAAATACTGAAAACAAAAAAATTCTTGAATCAAACGTTCAATCTGATCATTGATTGAATAATCCTTTAGACTGTGAGTCTTATGGTTTACAAACATAAAGGTAAATTCCAGAGAAGCTTTTCCTTGAAAAAGATATTCATTCTTTTCTAATCCAGCATCATGGGGACCTATTGTAGACGACGATCTCTGATTTCTAAAGTTCTTGGGGTTGGCATCAAGAATCCACCGGTTCCAAGGTCAGTCGAAGTTGATTTTTCTGTGAAATCTTTGGTGTTTTCCGTCTTATCATAAATCTTCTCAACTTCGCTGGTGGTGATATGCAGAATATGTCTTGATGAATCAATGATTTTGAAAACGTAGCTTCATTGTCCTGATTGAATCTAGACTCCTTCAAATAATTATTATGTTGACGAAGATAATCAAATTATGCGTTGCACACTGCCCTTGGTTGTTGAACATTAAAATTTCAGTTTATCATTCAGGCCGTACAGTACATCTTTGTGGGCTGTTTTTGGACCTCAATAGAGGGTTTGCTTTTGAAGGTCGGGCGTTGGGGGTGTTGGTGCCATATAAATTTTTTCTCCAAAGCATTAACTCAAATTGCTGCCACTGTTCTAGCATGATAATGTTTTCATTGCATGAAAATAAAATCTCTATCTTTGAATAACTAGCCATATACTCTAGTTGTTTGAAAATGGTGAATGATTTGGAGGAGTTGGTTAAGGTTCTTATCAAAAACTAAGTATGTGGTGGCAGAGGTATTACCATCTTAAAACTGTTTTTAGGGGTTGATTGGAACTATGTTTCAATTAGCTTGAGAGAATTACACCAGCTTATTGCCTATGGCGAGAAGAGATTGTCATCCTTTCTCCTGCTCTAAGAAGTTCTCTGAAGTTATTTATTTGATCAAATTTTGGTTCAATTAAGAATATATTCGAGATGTTGTTTTTTCTTTCTTCAGAAAGATCTGAAATATATTCATATAAATAACCTATATATACATGCTGTATATGTAGTCTATGTTGGATAACAACTTCTTGGTCCTTGATAAGAAGCAACTATTGATACCTTTTTTCTTATTCTCACTGTATAACAGGTAAATAGATATTTAATAAAATTCTTATCTTTTCAAAAAAAAAAAAGTATTGGTCTGGAAAAAAGCTGAATAAAGATTCTTCTTGGATCATATTTAAGCGAATTAAGTATCCACCAATCAACTTAAACCTGTATAAGCTCTTATCAGCAAATTGTAGACCTTTGATATCAGGCTTCAACAACTACCCCCGTCAATAATAGGCAAAAAAATCTGACACTATACTCCGTTTTATAAGACATAATGATGATGGGAAATGATTCTTTTGTTTTTTTGAAATGACAATCAATATATTGAATAACTAGCTAGATGTTATGCTGAGATATCAGAAGAAAGATGGGTTGTGAGCTTTTTTTTTTTTGAAAGGATAAGAATTTTATTAAATAACTATTTACCTATTATACTGTGAGAATAAGAAAAAAGGTATCAATATTAGCGAAGGGGGAGGTGAAAATGGTGTGTTTTTTTTTCAAAAGAGATCTGATATATATTGATATAAAATAATCTATATGTTCTATATATGTTGTCTCTGTTGGATAAAGTATAAAGTCCGGAAAAAAGCTGAATAAAGATTCTACTTATTATAGTAAAATATATCAAGTATCCCCCAATCAGCTTAAATCTATACAAGCTGTGGATAGCGAGCTATAGATCCCTAAT